>WBNA01000040.1:3982940-4000573 GCA_013398345.1 Nothocercus nigrocapillus
GTGCTTCTTATCAAGTAAGGTACCTTTTCAAAAGTTACCATTCTATTTTTTATTGATTCTCTACTGTATGCATTACTAATTACCATTAATTCTGAGTTTACTAGAACCCCAAGACACAATCCTGTGCACTTGTTACTTCCTCATTCCAGCACCAAAAAATTCAAAATACCTTTGATAGATGCTTAGAAAGCAGAAAGTGTGACAAATAGCGAACATTAAGGTGCAGCTTATGGATTTTAATGAGGTAAAATGGTTTAATAGCATTTTTTTTCCACATAACAAGTTACTACATTGTAATGTTAGGAAAGATAAACTTTAACACCATGGTTTACATAATGGAAACAACTAGAAAATATATGCGTGTGTGTATATGGATTCTTATATATATGGGGTGTGTGTGTGTGTGTATATTATATATATATATACACACACTCATAACTTGGAGTTTTGTGTGAGTTAGCACAGTCTAGTTAATACCACATGCAAAAATAAAAACCAAGTAGGCTTTGGTTGAAGTCGGAAACTTGGAGAAGTGGTAGGCCCCTGCTAGAGAAGGCTCTCGGTGGTTACCTCTGGAGACTGCAGCAATAAACATCACTTCGAATGATGTCCCTTCCTTGTTGTGCACTGTTATTGCCCCGACCCCTTCCCATTGCACCCTTTGCAAAAAGACCCTGGGCTTGGCCCTTCCCCAGCCTGCCTAGCTCTGGTATCGTGATTGAAGCGCCGTTAACTCAGTGAGTTGTGTTTGAACAGCACGATCCAAATAGTTTAAGCAATCTGCACAACTTGAAGCATGTAGTCCGCGTAGTACGATGGAGTTTTAGGAAAGAGCAGGCTCAAATTAGTGATATTAAACTTCCGTCCCAGCCGTACGCACGTGCCGTGTCCCAGTGACAACGGGTGTTAGTGACGTGCCCCAGACACTGCGTTCCACGCAGAGCTAGCTCAGCCCTGAGCCCTGGCTGCTCTTCGAGTTCTGAACTTGACGCGATGGGAGGCCCGTCGTACTTTGGAGCTTGTGTCTCACGTGAAGCGTGGACGGGCCTGCTCTTTGGGACAGGCAGAGAAGCTTGTTGATCTTGCTGGAGTTTTCAACCACTGCTCAGAAAGAGCAGCAAATGAGACAAGTACCCCCCCCCAGGAAGGAAACCTGCGGGTGGGGAGGGGAACTTAACCTGCTTTGTTCTGTGTGATCGATTCTTATTGTACTTGCTAGTGTCTCTTACTGCTGTGTGTGTTTTTAAGTGTTCTTTTCATCTCAAATCTTCTGCATCTTTCAGATATCTGTTCCGTAATAGGTCTTTTCTGAGAATCCCTGTGGCTCCTAGGCCTAGGTTCTCATCACTAAGGAGTTTGAGGTTGGCCTCATATAAGGTTGTCCTTCTCAAGCAGTATTGCGCACTTTGTGCTGTTTTACATGTTTGGATAATTTCCTTGCGAAAACATTTGCATGGTAATTGTAATGCTACCATGCAAACTGCTGTCTTAATGGCTTGAGTTTGCAACTGCTTAATTTTCATTACTAATTTATGTTTCCCTGCATACAAATATGAAATCTGATCTTGTGTATTATTGTTTTTCGGTTTACCACCATATTGTTGATGATGTTTATTTTCTCTGGCAATAAAGTCTCCCAGCATTTATAACTGTAACGTGCCTCTCTGGAATATGGTTTGTAAGTTACATATTATATACAGTACCTAAATTACTTTCATATAATATGGACCTGGAAGCTTCTTATTTACCAACTTCACTGCCATGCTATTTTTTAGATCACATTTATCATAACCTTTTAACGCAGTTTTGTACTGGTATATAATTGGTTATGTCATTATGCATTGCATGGTGTTTAAGGAATGCATTTACAACAACCAATTGTAAAAGTTTTTAAGCAACCGTTTGAACCTCTTTTATTATTATACTTCATCAAGATGTTAAGTAGTGCATGTGACTTGACATTGTTACGGTTCCAGTGCTATTTTGTCCATATCAGTTTTAACTATCTCCTCTAAAAGGCCCTACATGGAAGAGCCACGTCATGTTAAAGTGCAGAAGGGTTCAGAGCCACTAGGAATTTCCATTGTGAGCGGAGAAAACGGTGGAATATTTGTCTCTAAAGTAACAGCGGGGAGCATTGCCCATCAGGCTGGCCTGGAGTATGGCGATCAGCTACTGGAGGTAGGTGCTGCTTTACTATTTCCCCGCCTCAGTTCAGCTGGCCCTGCCCTAGCTGCTTCCCTGCAAGGAGTACCTTGCAACAGCTTGTGTGCTTGGAGAAATGTCAGGGTTATGATATATTGTCATGGTGAAGTCATAATTGTGATTGTTAGCAACTTTTTGTCAGGTTTCACTCCCAAAAATGCATGATAACTTTGTGTTGCATCTAATACAGACATATTTTAGCTTTCAACTCTAATTTGGGTGTTTTACATAGTCACCACAGCATGTTGTGCTATAGAGAGTAGATACTCGAGCAGCTAGCCTGTACTAAGTTGCATGCTTTTTAACATTTTTGTATCAGTACCTGATATAACTGGCTTAAAAGCAATTGGTCTGACTACAGTATTAGTCACTCCTGTGGAGGTGCATTTTATAAAGAACAGAGCTGCTTTGTAAACATGATCTGCTTCTGCATGTCTGTACTGAGTTTTCTGCTGTGTTGTGTGTGGGGGTGACAGAGCTAAATGGACCAGGGTGGATCATGAATCTGAATTTATCTTTAAATCCTGATTTTCTTTTTTCATTTAATTTTTTTTGCATCGCTCTTCTGAACTACCTTGCATCTAATCTATTGAAGCATGAAATATAGCAAAAAATGCCAATGAATAAACTTATAGAAACTGTGGAAACCATGACTCAGAATGCTTATGCCTTTCAACAGTGAAAGGCTTTTTTGGTAACCTGTTACCATATGTTTTAAAACTACAGTGATTCCTTTCAAGGAGTCATCAAATGCTAGGGGTCATTGTGCAGCAGCACTTCCATCGTCCTATTTTATTTACTGCAGTGGAAGTACTTCAGCATCTCTAAATTAAATGAATTAGGACATTAAAAGAATGATTTTGCTAATTGCCATTTGAAAACTTCACATCCTGGTTTGTGGACTTCTTTTCCTAGTTTAATGGAATAAACTTGAGAAATGCTACAGAGCAACAAGCTCGACTGATCATTGGACAGCAGTGCGACACCATTACTATTCTGGCTCAGTATAACCCTCATATGTATCAGCTTGGCAATCATTCACGATCAAGGTAAGGCTGACTGGCCTTTGAAAAAGCTGCATGGACCAGAGAGCAGTTATCTTGTTAGCAGATAAGTCTGTACAGATAACATCTACCAATATCTGCTAAGAGGTGTGACTGCTTAGACAAGAAATGTGTGAGCATAACGTGCTTATCAGAATAAAAAATGCTTGATGCACTTCCTGTTTTTTGTCTTTGCTCTAGAATTACAGAGTACTTGTGCTATTTGCAATAGTGTTTTGTTAGTGGGAGTTTTCTTCCTCCCTCTTCCTGTGATACCTAATTTGGGGCCAAGTTAGGAGCTTTGTGCATGTATGGAAAGCATTTGGCATTGGTGAAATATTGACCACTGACGTTTTATCTTGCTTTCCTATTAGTTCTCGCCTTGAACCTGTGAGTAATCATTCCACCCCTCAAGACAGTGGAGCTGCAACCCCTGATAATCATTCCATAATTGATACTGTGAGTGAGCAGGATGAAGGGACAATGACACCCCCATCCAAGCAAACCACACCAACTACAAGTCCCCGCAATTCCTTAAGGTAGAGTAAAGCTTCTGCCCTAACGGGAAAATATTGGCAGCATGAATATAAAGGATATGGAGGGGGGAGCGGGGGGAAGTGTGTTTCTGTGAAGGTTGTGGTTGGTTAAAATAAGTCAGCTGACAAATTAACTGGGCTGAGGATGGAAATGTGATTTCAATCTCTTCTCAAAATGTGAGAGTGGGTAAGGAGTGAAGAAAGTGTTAAGATCAGATTGTTTTGATTAAAGTTTTCTGCAAATAATACAAAGTTCGTCTTTCGAAAGACTGTCTCTGTGTGACCTACTTTGAAAAAAATTTATGAAGACGTATTTTGTTCAGGTGGCTGGTTGCATGTATAGTCTTACTGCATATTTTCTAAAATGAAGTATGTGTGTTGTTTCTCCCAATCAAAAGGAGCCCTGTGGACATGAACAAAAGGACCTCTGAACCTAGAACTGTTGTTGTTAAAAAATCCCAGGTGGATCTTGGGATCCAGATATGTGGTGGAAATCTGTATGGAATATTTGTGTCAGATGTAGATGATGATAGCCCAGCAAAAGGACCTGATGGACTGGTGTTGGGTGACATGATACTTGAGGTAAGTTAGGAATAACACTGCAGCATACTGACAAAATGTCTAAAACAGTATAAAGAAATTGTACAAAGATTCTTGCTCTTTTGGAGTTGGAGTGTTCTGTGAATTTTGAGTTTTTTTCCTAAAAATGAAGTGAAACAGATGCATCATCTTCATTGCACCCTTCCTACCCGGCCCACCCCATAC
This sequence comes from Nothocercus nigrocapillus, assembly GCA_013398345.1. Taxonomy (NCBI): domain Eukaryota; kingdom Metazoa; phylum Chordata; class Aves; order Tinamiformes; family Tinamidae; genus Nothocercus; species Nothocercus nigrocapillus. The sequence goes on from WBNA01000040.1 coordinate 3,987,490, forward strand.
ATCTTAAGGTTGAAACTCTTATTACTGTGAAGTGGCAAGGTTTTCTTGTATATGGAGCCTGCCAGTGGGAAAATCAAATTCACCTTAAACCTTTTTCAAGCACACTTGATTCTATTGCCTGCTAAATACACCATCACACTTCAGGGTTTGTGTTTTTTGTTTTGCAGTATGGGTCCATTGATATGCAAAATAAAACAGCTGAGGAAGCTTATCTGGAAATGCTGAAGCCAGGAGAAAACATCAAAATAAAGACTCAATACAGACCAGAAGAATTCAATAAGATTAAGGAGCTTCCTGGAGATGGATTCTATATTAGGTATTTGAATGTGACTAGCAATGACTGCATAAGCTGTTAGGATAATATACTAACCATCATGAGGAAAGTAATGCATCAGTTCTCCACACTAGATAAATTCAAAGTTTAAGTTTCCTTGAGATAGATGATGGAATATCAGTTGTGAAGGGCCTATTTATGTCATCTTTTCCAGAGCACTTTATGACCGTCTGGCAGAGATGGAGCAGGATTTAAGCTTTAAGAAGGATGACATTTTATATGTTGATGACACTCTACCACAGGGAAACTTTGGTTGCTGGATGGCTTGGCAGCTAGATGAGAATGCTCAGAAGCTGGAAAGAGGGCAGATTCCAAGCAAGTATATGTGAGTGATCAATGCAACAGGGTTTTTATGCTGGTCTTTAAAAGTGTTGGACTAATGAGATGCAGTGCAAAAGACTTGCTTTTAACCTTTTAGGTAGATACTAATTTTTAGATATGTTATTTTAGTGTGGGCATACTTGATTTTTTTTTTAAATTGCTTTTTCAAATAATTTAATGCTACTAAAATAAGTAGTTCTACTGCAATAAACTAAAATGGAAAAGCGTGCACAGCGCCATGTTGTGATAGAAGATTCAGTAATTGAACTTACCTAACATTATAGGATGGATCAAGAATTCTATAGGAGACACAGCATGTCTGAGACGAAAGATGAAAACAGTTCCTCTAAGACTTTGTCAGCAGCGGCCCGGAGATCGTTCTTCAGAAGAAAGCATAAACACAAGCGAAGCGGTTCCAAAGATGGAAAGGATTTACTGGCTCTTGATACAATCAGTACAGACTCCATTCCTTTCTTGGATGGCAAGTTCCTTTGTTATATTTGGGAGGGGGCTTCCTTGAGATATATATATTTTATATATATAATATATATAAATGTGTGTGTGTGTGATGCTAAGAGTCTTAAAAGTAGTGTAGTGTTCTGGGTGGTCTGCATTGTAAATGCTCAGCCTATATCCCTTTAGGTACCTGATTTTTAGCAACCAACAGAGATACTATATTAAATAACACACCACAGTATTTAAAATTAAAACGTGTATTTTATAAGCTTTTAATAGTTTATTCCTAGGTGTATCAGCACTAATGTTTCATTTCCCCAGGGAGATTGCCTTTTGATGTGTGGTTTGAATCTTTTCTTTGAACTATTTATTTTTGGTCCAGGTTGTTTAATCTAGACAGAAATCTTGGACATGGCTCAATGTTTTGCTTTTATTCATATGTTGCTTTACGAAAGTCATGCTGATTACACTACTTGTTTATAACACTTACTACCTGAAAAGAACCAAATAGATCAAATGAGAGAAACTAAATTCTATGCCTTGTTCTCATTTTTAGAAAAGACAAGAATGGTTGTTTTTAAGGATCGATGCGGGAGGAGTGAGGGGGAGAGGAGTTACCAAATTCAGCAGGAAAAATACCTGCTTTAAGCTTTGAAGTGGGGAAAATTGCAATAATGGCTAGGGGGTGTTTCTTATACTTGTCAAGGCCCTTACCCATTACCACAAGGTTGTTTTTTCATAATTACTGTAGGGATAGTTCTGCATATCTTGAGGAATGCGAGATGAAATAATTTGCAAGTGACTTTTTTCTGTGTTTTTAGATTCTGGAAGTCTGGCCTATCAGCGGGTACAAAAAGTGGACTGTACCTCTCCTAGGCCTGTGCTTATTCTAGGACCATTGCTTGATGCTGTGAAAGACATGTTGGTCAAAGAATCACCTGGAAAATTTTGCAGATGTCCTCTTGGTAAGTATGCCATTCCTCCTCACTTAAATGATAATAACATCTGTGAGGGAAGTATATGTTAGGACAGAAATGGAAGGAAAAGGAAAAATATCAATGTCAAGTGACTGTTTTACAAGTCTCTGTGCCTAAGGAACTGGAATAAACAACAGATCTCTTCTTGTTCTGTGAAACAGAGGTTATGAAAGCTTCCCAGCAAGCTATTGAACGGGGAGTGAAGGATTGCCTGTTTATAGATTATAAACGGAGGAGTGGACATTTTGATGTGACAACTGTAGCTTCAATAAAGGAGATAACAGAGAAGGTGAGTTCCGTTTTGTGGTAAAGTTCTTGAATAATTACAAAAAATGGTAATAGTATATGGGGGGAGGGAAAAAAGTGTTATTAGCATTAACCTCCTCTAAAAGACAACCGTAGAAGGTTGTCTTTTATAAGGTTTTTAAGAAGGTTGTCTTAAAATAAGGTGTGGAACAGTTACTTTGTTCTGGCACTTCACAGTTCAAATGTTAGTTTAGTTGCAGAAAATCTGGCTGTGTGTATTCTTTTATAGTATTGTTAAATTCAAGAGTTTTCTTAGTTTTTTTTTTTTAATCTTCTATAAAGTAGTTTGTGGACTTAAGTTTCTTATCTGTTGCTTTTAATGCAGTCATATAGAACAAACATCTTGGAGATGAATGTTAATTAAGATCTGTACGTTGCTTTTAGTTTTCTTGCAGAGCCTTGTCACAAAGGAACATTTGTGTTAATTGTAGATATTAAAAAGATGATGAATGTCAATACTTAAAATGGGTGGAGGGGAGGAGTTATTTCATATATGTCAGTCTGAATTTTCAGCTCATTATCTCTTCAAATACTTTTGTCTATCATTACACATTTTTGATAGTTTAAATGAAATTTCTTGTTACTTTTTCTGTCAGTACAAATTGTTCAGTAGCCGTGTTTGCTAAATATGAAGAGAAAATCCTTTGGATTGCTATGTTTTAAGTAGAGGAAGAAATGGAGCAATCTGCCTGTGTGCTCCTGCTCTTGAGTTGATTGTTTTTCATTTACACTGCATTTTAGGATTGTCACTGTCTGCTGGACATCGCCCCTCATGCTATTGAACGGCTCCATAGTGTTCATATCTACCCTATTGTAATTTTTATTCGCTACAAAAATGCTAAACAAATCAAGTAAGTGTGTGGGGATTACAGTTCGGGCTAGTTTATTTTTACATTAAAATGAACATAAGCTTGCATGTTTACAGTTCCTTTCATTCTAGTTGTCTTAAATCTCTCGTAAAATCCTATTGTAAGCTGTGAGTTAAATGGTCTTAACTTCATTTTGGTTGCATGGGGATAAGTGAATTATTCAGGGAAATGGAATGATGTAAACTAAATTGTATATACGTCAGGAGATAATCCAGACACTTCTTACTGTCCTGCTAAACCATAAGATAAATGTGTGTGTGATACATATTTAAATTAGGCATTAAGAAGTGACCATCACAAAGATGTGTTCTTAATCTCAGGGGGTCAAGTGTGAAAATGCAGTGAACTTTTCGTTGTTACAGATCCACCAATTGTTGCAGTTATTCCAGTTCACTTAATCTTTCCCAACTTTATACAAAATAAATAAATAAAAGGGAGTTCCCTCTTTTAATGGAGTGGATGCACTGTGGTCTTGTCAAGTACTGACCCTTTAAGTGAGAATTTCCTACCTGGATACATCCAGGAACAGGAAACAGGAGTTACAACTTTCAGTCTGTCCCCTACTATTTTAGTTAGTCTTCACTATTTTTATTAGCAAAAAAGGTGTTATGTCCCTGATAAGCATCAGAAATACTTCTTTTGAGAAATCTTTTCCTTATGTTGTTTTCTTTCTTCAAAGTTCAAGACTCTTCATATTTCTGATCTTTTTGCAGTTTTGATGGCTACTTGTTTATTTAAGAAATGAGCACAACCACTGTCAAATATAGCCAAGAAATCAAGTAATGTGACACATTTCCGTATGACTGTAGGATCATGCTCCACAGTGATGAATGAAACTGTGACGTGCTAAGGTTTTTTTGTTTGTTTTTGAAAGTGACGTAGAGATTGAAGCAGACAAGCAATGATTTTAGCAGTCATCAAAATAAGATGCAGTAACACGCTGTTTCTAGCTGGTCTGGACACCAGTAGTCTATCAAGAGAAAAATTTTGATTTAGCTCAGGTCCTATTGTCTTCAAGACAATTCTTCAAGACTTCTTATCCCTAAGCAATAGACATGCTCACTGCAGCAGTGATATATTATTTTGAATATTGTATTTTTTTGATACATATTTATATATTATATATATATTTGATATATGTGTATTTTGATATATTTTGAACAGAATCCCCTACTGAGGACCCCAAGCCAGAGTCATAGATCAAAATGTGAAAAGCCTTGTTCTCAAATGAGGATTTTTACCACTTGTATTTCTCTCCCTTTTTTTATTACATTTCCTACAGCTTGTGTAACAAAATCAATTCACTTTACAATTTGTCCTATATTTGTGTATTTATGTCATATTACATATACTAAAAATTCCTCTTGTCAATTTTTGCCATGTTTGATAATTCATGCCCTTTAAGAATGCAGTTGAATGGAGCCCAGTGGAGCACGTATGTAAGATGATCTCATTCTCATAAACCAGGAAAAAATCTATTCTTTCTCCTCAAGCACCGTCTCAGTCTGTGATTTTTAAGGAAAGCTGTCGCTTGGAATGATCCAGTGCTGATGCTGCTGAAGTGCAGTAGATGGCACTCTATGCGCACAGTTGCGCTTGCAAATTAACCAGGCTTTCACATGTAGCCAGTTGGAGGTAATTGCTTCAAATCCATTTAAAATAAATACACTTATGCAATATTTTTCTGTCTTTTTATAGAGAGCAAAAAGACCCAATCTTCCTGAGGGACAAAGTTACACAAAAACATTCCAAAGAACAGTTCGAGACGGCTCAAAAAATAGAGCAGGAATATAGCAAATACTTCACAGGTTCGTATTTAATCGAAGTTCCTCTCAGGGCTCAGCTGCCATTTTCTCCCTTTACCTTGTGATTCTAAAGTTTGTGTGGTTCTTCAGAGACTTTTTTCATTTCACTTTTCCTTTTGGTAAACTCTGGTATTTCGTGAGAGAAGAAGTCTCCCAATATAAATATAAGTGCAATATATGAATCCTGCCTTGTCGTTACTACTTTAATTCTACAAGACATACTCTGTGGTGTTTGAAGACTGTCCGTTCTTGTTTTGGAGTATATTTCAATAGGCTTGAAATTCTAGTGATCTGGACATTAATGGCAACCAAATTTAAATTAAAAAAATGAAGAAATGCAGAAACTGGAATCTCCTAGGAGATTTCATTGGATTGAGGGATGAGACAAAACCCAGCTCAAGAACCCCCAGAAGTACAGGATTCTTGCAGAATCATTTTGGGACATAGCTGTGAAGTGCAGGGGAGGAGGGATTATGTGGGGATCTCCTTAGTATTGACCTACCCCAGCGTATTCTGAGAGAAGTCCCAAATCCACACAAGTCTGTTACCCAGCACTGGCAAGACATATGTTCATTTTCAGTGAATTAAACTAAACCTTGACAGAACGTGACCTGCCTGGGGCCACAGTGTATGTGACCACAAGTTGTCTTCTGCTGCTTGTTACAAGTCAGCCGCTGTATCTTCATTTCCCTTGAGAGTGGAAGCAGAGTCGCTATGCCCGGCGGGTCCCTGTGTGACTCCCTCGTGTGCCCCTGGGAAGGGCTTCCTGCAGCAGCAAGCGCAGAGGGCTCCAGCTGTCCGTGGCTTCCAGGGCGTGCTGGTCACAGACAACCAATGTCCAAACTAGGCTGACATTTTGGCTTACTGAAATGATGAAATGGTAGTTTAGTACCTAAGACATGCCTGGAGTTAAGCATGTTGGACACAGTAGCTTGCTATGTGCAATCCCTCAGACCCGAACTCTATGGTTGCTTCAGTAAATGCGTTTTTGGACTAATGACCCTTTTATTTTGTATACCAGATTTTAAGCACTGTGTGTAACTCTATCACTTAACTGCCATTTTCCATCATCTCTAGTTCTGTTCAGTTACTGCACTCTCTGTCCAAATTTGCATCAGGATGTATTGCAGAATCAATTTTCCTGTAGGATCAAATTTTTGCATTTCAATGAAATATGTCTGATACCTTAAAAGGCTTTCCATTTCCTTCTAGCATTAGTGGTAGCTGAGACCCAAGAGGTTTTACTAACATAACTCTCGAGTCACAGAGTTCCTACTATTTCAATTTTAAAGCATAATAATGTATTCTCTCCTTCTGCATCAATGTTAGCATTTTACTTTTATGGCTTTTATGTTTAGCCACACTAGAATGCAAGGTGTTCTTCATTTAGCTCTTGAATCAATTTTCAGAGTTGTTTGCTGTTTACTTTTGATTCCCCGAATGTAGTTGTCAGTAAGATTTGGGTAGCAACCATGGCTGTTTTACGTACCTTGGCTTTCTGTGAACCATCTCACAATTCGCTTTTAACATTTGCAAGTGGTGCCAGTTGCTACGACTATGATCTCTATGTATATTAACACATAAATATATAACTATTAGCAGCACATTCTCAACAGCAAAATTATGGTAGAACAAGTTCTGACCATATTTTGATTTAAATTTTGCCACCAGATGCCTCTGAAAATAGCACATGCAGAACTCCAATTAAACAATTGTCTTAGTTGATTATAGCTGTCATTTTCTGCTTCCCTGGGCTGATTTAAGGACTAGCAGAAGAGCCTGGATACTGAATGCTTGCCTGCTTTGCTCTGTTTATTCTTTTTCATGTTTTAATAGAGTCGTGTGTCTGGCAAATATTGGGTTAGGTAAATTAATTCTGATGTGTTGATAAACACAGGCAGAAAAAGGCCTCACTCTGCTCTTTGTGGGTAGTCCTAAGTGCTTGTTCCAGGGCGTAATTTGTGCGCCGGGTTTCTCTCGGCAGGCATCATCCAAGGAGGAGCCCTTTCAAGCATTTGCACTCAGATTATGACAACGGTTGATCAAGAACAAAACAAAGTCCTGTGGATCCCAGCTGGCCCACTCTAGGTTACATTGCTGTGAAACTACTTTGCAGATGCAAATAACCCATTAACTTTCTGTCCAATGGACCCTGTCCATTTCTGTCTTGATAAAGATGCAAGTAGGTGTCTTCTGTTTCATGAAGGGGAGCGATACACTGAACACGAACCTGACGAGGCGCCTGGGAAGGGGTAGGTCACGTCATGGAGCTCCTCCCTTACGTCGTACACACACACACACGGGGCTGGCTGCAAGGAGGGGATGCGGCCTCAGAGCAACCTCTCCCCAAGACATGAACATAGCAATGCTGCAAAACCCTGTAGAATGACAAGTTTACAAAAACCTTTTCAAAGTATTTTGTTGTTGCTGTTTACTTGAATGTCTCTGTATTTTTTTTTGTTTTTTTTTTTTTTTTGAACTGTCTCCTTTCACTTAATGAGATAACTCTCCCCAGTCAAGTGAAATTTCTGCAGATGAGTGAATGGTTTATGCGCAATGTGATTCTGCCTTGCAATTCTGACCATTTCTAGGCACGTTGTTGATGTGACTGCCAGGTGATAACATGGGATTTCAATTGGTACGTCTTGGGAGTAAGCTCAGAAGAACACTCCTGTACAGGGCAGACCACTGTTTGAATTCTGTCAACGCTTGTCTGTCAAAGATAATGTTTTTTTGTTTGTTTTTATGCATGAATCTAATATTTAAGCGTCATAATATATCTGAACAATCCAAGCTTAAGTGTGTGCTGAGAAATAATTTTTGGTTGTTGGGCCTGGACTAAGCAGCGGTGGGAGAGTCGTAAGCTCTAGGCCTAGCATGCTGTGTTTTGTCACTTTCAGATACTGTAAATATTGAAAGCTTACAGTGGTGCAATTTTGCAGGGTAATTCTTAAGCTTTGTACTTCAGTGTGTAGCATTCACATAGATTGTTTTTATTTAATATAAGAGCAGCCACAGTTTTAGGGCTTTGATTAAAAGCCTTTAGAAAGGTACTAAATTGTTAGTGTTTTCACTGTCAACAAGTAAGTGATCATTTAGTTTTGGTTGCAGTACTTATTTACCTATTGTACCAAACTCCATTGTATCAGTTCCTTTTTTGTTTTTGCACTTCTGAGTCTGTGTTCCTAACATAGGTTTTGTACCGTCTCTTCTGTCTTTTGTGCCATGTTTTTTGGGTACTGTATTTTAATTGTTTTTAAAATATCGTTTGAGTAGAACTGCTTTCTCAGTCACTGTTCCTAACATTTCATTACATGGGGTTTCTAGTTTTACGCTACAGCCTGTCGTTTTGCTTTTGTTTGCAGTTTGTTTAATAAAAAAGGGATTCTTCTGCACAGTTCTTCAGAGAAAAATTTGGTCCTAAATTTAAATTTTGTTTTACATAATGCTGTTTTATAATTTAAAATATTTATATTTATACATGTACGTGCATATTTGTGTGTGTATGTGTATATATATAAAAATAAGAAATAGTATGGGTGAATTACTAGTTCAAGTATTTCTCATGGTGTGAGGGACAGCAGTTTTTTGCTTATTTCATTTTTTTTTTTTTTTTTTAAGTTGAGGTCAGAGTGGACTGCAGTGGTACAGCTGAAACAGGCACTGTTTGGACATGGATTTTCTGTACTAAAATAAAAATGTCACTTTGTATCAAGAAAAAAAGTTAAACTGATTACTGTGTTAAATAAAGGTCAATTTCTATAACTTGACGTGTTTATAAAAGCTGCCTACATGTAATGCTCTGCTTGACTGTTTAGCTGAATTTCCATATAGGTTTTGATTTCCAAAATTGACATACATACCTTTAAGAGTATGTTCTGGGAGAAACAAATTTTGAGGTTGTTTTTGACCAGTGTTCCATAAATTAATACCAGGGACTTTCAAAAACAGCATGACAAAACACCGAAGATGTTCTTTTGTCTTGGTGTGTTTTTAATTAGTTGGGCAAATAACGTGCAAGGAGACGTTGTCTTCTGCATATGTCAAGAATGCAGTTGATTGGATATAGGATTTAACTGCCGAGCCTCTCTAGCTAAGACTACTGCTGTTTTCAAGATAGTGTCACTTCCTGCCCTAAATAGAAGGAAAAGCTACTGGGCAAAAAGTTGTTATTAGTTTAAAGACACATTGTGGAATTCAGTACCTCAGCTTTTAGGCTTTGAACAGACCAACCCGTTCTTTCGTTGACTTACCTGGAAGATAAGGGAAGTCGATTATTATATATTAACTTTTCTGCTTCATCAGTGGCTTTATTCTCAAATGTCAGACAGTTAGCATACCCATCCTTCTACCTGGCTCATGCTTAAGTCAATCCTCTTGGTAGTCTGAATACCTCCTAATAGTCTTTAGTTGGGGTTCTGGCAGGTCAGTAGTAGACTTACCTTGTACTTGCTCTCCTTGCAGGGACCTGGAACTGCTGAGGCTTCTGGGTTAAACAGATTCCTCTAGCTTTTAGTTTGGATTAAGCATTTTCTGATGCAGCACTCTATTTTAGACTTAGATTTAGGCAGTGAGATTTGGCTGTTATTCCAAAAAAGACCAATTCTTCCATATGTTTTCTTGCGAAAAATGTAGTTTTGTGACTTGTCAAAAGTGCTTTAGAAGTAAGGTAGCTAAAAGGCCAAGTCTGGCTATGTCACTCTTTGTCCTAAGTCACTGTGCAATATATATGATTGCATGTATGGAGTTACTTAGAAATTGACATCTTTTTACTTATGTTCCCTTAGTAATAAAAGAATCTTAAGTGGCATAACAAGGTGAAGATACTGCAGCCTAATCTGTCCTTGATGCTTTCCGATGCATCTCCCTACATACCAGCTTCTGTTTTCTGTTCACACTGACTTCAGTTGCAGGGAAAGTGTTCGCTAGACACAGGATTACGCTCCAAGAGTTGCCATCCCTTCGACCTCAGACAAGGTCCTTTCTCAGTGCTGATGAACTGGGAGGCTGTCTCGCAACCTCTTTCAGTAGGTGCCAATCACTGCCCTAAGCAGTCTTGACTCGCTTTACTAGATCCTGCTCAGAAGGATGTGTTCGTGGATGAAGTGCAGACCAGTAATCTCTTCCAGAAATATGTTTAAGGCCTTGTGTAATTTGTAAGATTCTACACCTCCATTTCACAGTGGACAGTTTCTTTTAAATTGCCCTAGGATTGGAAAAATGTGCACTGCTTTGGAAACTAAAGAAAATGCAGTGAAAAATACAGATATCCCATAAGGTGAACTGTAGACTTCAACTTTTTGAAAATGGTGGCTTCATTCTTTGGAAAGAGTAATCACTTTTGCTTCAGAGTTTTATATAGATTCATCTTAACTCATCAGAAATAGCTTTGATGCATCTTCATTATTTCTTCAGGTGCCAAATCAGTCTACTCCACAAGTACTAAACGTGCTTTTCTCAAAGGATCTAAATGATTAACCTAAGTTAGATGAAAATCTTATGACCAAATTATGACAACCCTAAGGTCATAAGCTTTTTTCATGTTTGAATAATATAAACAATAAAAGAATGAAAGGGATTCTAAGCATGGAAAGAGTCTAAATGTGTCTTTAAATCTTACAGTTTTGTGAAAAAAATAGAAGTTAATACAGCACTTTTAGAGGAAGACTCCAGCAGAGTTAGTCCGAAGATCCTAAGGTAAGTTGCAGGCTCGCATCACAGAATACAAACTTGTGTTATATGAGATGTGATTTGAGTGCTAGCAATTGCTTACATGGTTTTGTAACAAACAGATTTGTAATCCAAAGATGAGTAAGTGCAATCACTGGAAAAAGGAATATATGGAGCTTAATTCCAGGAGGATGATACAAGCTAGAAGTTGTCAGCATCTCTTAAGGGATGGTCCTGTTATTAGATATGTATCTCATATCTGAGGTGGCCTGCACCACGTGGCCAGAAGAAAGCGTGATAGCTTTTGGCTACAAATCTGTTTTTAAGATTCAAACTTGCAGAGAATATTCATATTTTATACCCTGACATGTATTATAGTAAAAGATGTATGTTTAATAGCTGCAATTACAGTGTGATGTGTTAAAACCTACTGTGACTGACTGATATGAGGTTCAATTATTTAGAATTCATTCTTCAAGGTGGTACCACATATTTTACGCCAGGGTGACTATCTTCTAGCTCTGAATTTATTTGCATGAAGATGTAGTAAATTCAATTGCCTTTTTTCCCCATCAAACGTGGCAGAATTTCCCTCAGGCCGGCACGCTGTGAACTCCCAGAGCTGCTTGGTTTCCGTTCTGCTGCTGACACTGCACAACGGTCCTGCACAGAATTGGATCAAGGTTGTCTCCTGTGGCACAGGATGGGGAAGGGCATGTGGGGCTGTGATGGCTTTGATGTACAGCTGGCTCCTCCACCAGCTCCTTCATAATGGTTGGGTCTTTGAGTGAGTCAACCCCAGCAAGATGTTAATGTTTCTAGTCCTGGTTCCAGCGTGCTTGGCTGACTTGAACCCTCTTTCAAGGTGTATCTCATTTAGCACAGTCTTTGTTTGCCCCATTTTCCTGGTTCATTTTGTCCTTGTGTCATGGCTCCACAGCTACTTGCCTATATAAACCCTTAAGACATTTTTTTCAATTGCTGATGCAACCTAATCCCTCCCTTCCTCACCTTGTTATCTTGCACTGAATTATTTTGGGACATTATGTAAAGTCTGTTTGTTTCATTGAACATACTGTACGGTTGTGTGTTAATTACTGATTTGATTTTATGCACTTGTTATATTCAGTGTTGATGAACTTGTGAACAGCAGCGGCTGATCCACTCCAACACTGAGCAGTCTGTAATTTCAGATAATATTTTAGCAAGGATTCCAAGTCTGCAATTTCTGAAAGTGATGCCTTGCTGCGTTTCCAGCACTGTCAGCAGTACGTGTGTGAAAGAATCTGTTTGGTAAGCACAGAAGACAGCTTGAGAAAGTCAACGCACCTGCCGTAGCATTTTGACCTTTGCTGCTTTAGAGAGGCTGCCATTTTTGTGTTAAGTTGGATTTGTCCCAATACAGTTGGGGTTCAGTGCCCATAAGGCATGGTAAAGTGTAGCAAGAGTGGCTTGCTGCCTATGTCTGAAATTCCCAACTGGTGCTTGACCTTCAGTAGAAATACACTATTGCTCTTCTACCAGTCATAACCTTTTTGTGATATCTTGGAACATTACTGACGTTACCAGAGATCAGTTTATTAACCAAGGTCTGAAATACTGAAATTCACCAGGCAGGCCATATGTATGTGGGTTTTTCCATTGTTTTTTCCCCCCTCTGGTCTTGCACTAAAGCCTAATGTCTACTCTCTGTTCCATGTACATTGTTGGTCTTGGAAAGTGTAGGCAGTCTGTGATAGGTAATATGAGGGAAAGAACAAGAAAAGCAATCCAACAGTGTTGGCTTTTGGAGTGCCTGGACCCTGGAAAGCTTTTCCAGTTCTGCTACCTATGGCAAGAGCTGCTGAGAAATAGAAGTCCTGTCGTCAAACAGATGAGACATAGCTTAGTTAGTTTTTGATTATTCAGAAACATAATTCCCTTGTTTTTACAAATCAACTGATATCTGGACCAAACGTAAGTGGCATTTTTATACTTAGTTGTTGTGAGAATACTTTTCTACCTTCTTTGCCTCAGTATTTACTTGATGGTCCTGAGCCTGTCTTGTTTAGATTGTGTTTTACTAATCTGAACAAACCTAGCTCTTAGTCTTCTCTCAGGTGGTAGCTTCTCCATTCCTGCTAGCTCTTCTCTGCATTTTTATAGGTTGAGTGAAACTTCTTTGAGCAAAATTGATCAGGGTTGCACACAGGAATTTGGTGAGCTCTTTAATCCTTAGGAAAACAGAAAATACTATTGTTAGTCTTTACTGCGACACAAACAAATGGAAATGTAGCTTTCGAGGCATAAAAATAACTGCTGCTTTTTTTTTTTTTTTTTTTTTTTTTTTTTTTTTTTTTTTTTTTT
>WBNA01000040.1:4001463-4015804 GCA_013398345.1 Nothocercus nigrocapillus
CCAAGCGGGTTTGGAAGATCTCCAGAGAAGGAGACTCCACAACCTCCCTGGGCAGCCTGTGCCAGGGCTCTGCCACCCTCACTGTCAAGAAATTTTTCCTTAAATTCCTGTGGAACTTTTGGTGCTTCAGTTTGTGGCCGTGTCCTCTAGTCCTATCAGCGGCCACCGCTGAGAAGAGGCCGCCCCATCCTCCTCACTGCCTCCCTTTGAGGTACCTATAGACACTGCTCAGGTCTCCTCTCAGCCTTCTCTTCTCCAGGCTGAACAGGCCCAGCTCTCTCAGCCTTTCCTCACAGGGCAGATGTTCCAGGCCCCTGATATTCACTGGAAAATTTTAAAATTAGGTATTTAGTTCCAGGAAAAGATGATTCTATTTTACCATGTTTCCCATTATTTGCAGGAAAACATTCTTGCTTCCATTTCACAGCTTTCCCTCATTAAAATTTCTCAATCTGAATTTCTTTCATCTTTTCCCAAAAACGGTTTGTCCCGTTGATTTGATTTGATTTGTTGATGTTTTTGGGGTTATCAGAATTTTCTTCCTTGGCTTCCTGGGCTCATTCTGGGCTATCAGCAAGGTGCTTGCAGCTTTCCACTCCTTGCAGTATTGAGATTTAGTAATTCCTGAAAGAGAAAGGAGCCCTTTAAAAGTCATCTCAAGTCAGCTACTGAAAATTGGAAGCACACAGTATAGCTAGTCATTGTTAAAAACTTTGGGGATTTTTAGTGTATGTAGTAGATAAAATGTAAAAATAAAAAGAATATTTTTGGTATGGGAGAGTTTGAATAAATTTCACTTTGTCCAGTTTGTTCATGTTGCTGGTACCAAAACTACAGCAGATGAAGCAACACAAAATACTTCTTCGGCAGAAACAATGATACGTGATAGATGACTTGCATTTATCAAATCATATTTCAAAATTAGAAAACTCGCCTGATTCGAACTGATGCATCAAGTCTTGTCTCATGTTCTATTTATTTCTGATAGTTACAGCACTTTGTTTACAGTCTTTTTATGCGGTGTGTAGTATTAATGAGTTTTTGTTGTAATCTTAAGAACAAAGCTTTAAAATGTCATCTTCAAGGTCGTAAGTCTAACAAAAAATTCTTCACTTGCTTTTTTAGGAAGTGAAATACTTCAGTAATAAAAATCATTCCAGACAAATCTGAATAAAGAAAATAATGTGTATTCTGTAATGGTTCCTTCCTTAAGACAGAAAGGACCAGCAAAACCAGTGGTGGGAGCCTTGGGGATTTTTCTGCAGCAGTAGTTCACACACATTGCATGAAAAGGCCAAGTAGTTGTAGCTTTAAGTAGTGTGTGAGGCAATGCATAATGCACATTTAATGGAGTTCCAGTAATGGTGTTTCTGAAGAGCTTCAGAAGTATTGCATATTTCTTACTGCATTATCTTATCCAATATTTCTGGTGTGCTAAATCAAAACACCTATTACGGGCTATTTAGTAACAATCAGTTTAAATTGATGAAGGCATATGAAGCCTTGTATGGCAATAGACCTTTAGTTGAGACCAGACAATAATAATCTAGTCTCTAAAGTATGCAAAAAGCGTGAGCGAGCATCAGCCTATCTGGCTCAGCATCAAGTCTTACTTAGAAAAGGTATGACTTAAAAAGGAAAGCCTTTGTGACAGTTTATGCTGTCTAACTCAATGTGCATAGCCTGTGCAGAGCTATTTTCCACCTATTTGTGAATACACAAGCAAGGAAATTGGCTTTAAATCCAGAGGAATGCAAGCAGTTCTTTTGTTTAGTCAAATAAATATTTTCCAATACACACTTAACTAGTTGTAATTTATGGACAACAGATGGTCATTCTTCACAAGCGATTGTTTTTCCAGAAGAAAACTTGATGCTAAAATCTGGGGATTCATGAGCTCTCTTATCATAAGCTCAGCTCTTTCTCGAAACTTTTTTTTTAATAAGCAAAGGGACCTCCCCAGAACACTGAAGCCCTGAAACCCTGTTCTTTTATTAGGCTTTTTTTTTTTTTTTTTTCTCCTTCAAGCTCACGGGCTGTTATATTGGTTGCACACAGCACTCAGAAAATATCCTGTAGATTGTGCAGGATTCAAGCACAGTTCAGAAACTGGCTAAAACTGCTTCTGCTAAGGCAGGTAAGATGCAGTGAAATCAGATCAAGTTTCTGAAACTATGTTCTTGAATCCATCTCTGTTCAAAAGGAAATGTTCAGAGTTTTCTGTTAATTAGACACCTTTTATTCTTCTTGTTTGGTGCTAGTGAACAAACAGTTTGATTTTTTTTATTTCTCCATTTTCCTACTAACATGGACACTTTACCCCTTAAAAACAGGAACAGCAACAGAATTGAGGCTTCTCATATTATAAATGCTTCTGCCAGAGACAGATTGTTAAACTCTAAAGCTTGTTAAGTCTTCTTTTGAGTAATCGGAGCAGTACCAGGAAGCTAAAACCTTCATAATCTATGGTGTGGTTTGACAAGGCTTTCACAGCAGAAGTCACTGTTGAGTGAGCTCAGTGCAGATTCAGCATTTCTCATTATGAAAACATACGTGCAACTTGTTTAGCCTTTTCCTTTTATATACCATGTTCAAAGCTGTCTACAATCCTTTGTTATGTTCAAATCTGTGGAGAAAGTAGCCTTCTAAGACGTAAGCATTTAAAATAGTAATGTTTAGTTATGTTAACTTTGCGTTTAAAATTTCAAAGGTCTGGAATTCAGTAATATCAGCATTTGTCCCCTATAAGATATGCATTTTTAGGTACCACCTTCCAGAATTATTTTTTTACTGAAGTTATTTTTACTGGTTTACATCTTTCCTTTGTTGAGGTACTAATGTAAGCAATATGGCCATTAACTTGTCAACAAACTGCCCTGCCATGTGTTGCTGTCTTGTACAGCATATGCAAATGCACCAGTGCCTAACTAGAAGTCGCCACATGTCTTTCCTTTTGCGATCTGTGCATCTGGGCCATGACCTTGCTCTTCTAAATTTCCTTATTCAAATTACAGACACCTCTGTGTACAGGTTTTGATGTGATCTGTGCCCTGTTTCCAGTGCTAACTTCTACCATCAAAGGGCACAAGAAAATGTGTCCCTCTGGCATGAGCAGGAACGTGGCCGTGCTCCAGCTCTGCCTGCTGTGCGCTTTCTCTGTGCACTTCGGGTTGCTCTTTTTAAGGGACTGAGACAGTGGCTGAGTTTCTTGCTTGTCCCTCTTCACCTTTTTGGAAGCCCCAGCCTCCCCATTCTCCAGCCTTTGCTTTGCATTTGCATTGACCACGAGGACATACTGTAAAAAATCTTGTAATTAGTTGGATTTTAAACGCAACCTGCCTGTGTTTGAAAAACGTTTTTAAAAAGTCTAGCAATATGCAGAGGGAATGGGGCAGGAGTGTCACTGAAGAGTTAACTCCTATTACCAAACGCCAAAAAATTAAAACAGCAAGGAAATCATCTCTGAGAGGCAGAGCTCCGTGTTAGCAGATGGGACTGCAAGGGCAGTCTGCGTGTTGTTTTGTGAGTCCCTTTGTGTCTTGGAAGAGTCCATGTTTTATCCCAGAAGATTACAGTGATTTTTATGCAATAAATTTGTTCTGTTTTACAGCTAGGAAACTGTGATGCAACTAGATGAGACTCATTATTAAGAAATCATAAGGAATTTTTAAAATCCATAATGATGATGCCTTAAAGAGGAGGCCCGTATCTCTTTTTAATGTCTAACTCTGCACCTCAGTGCTGGGTGAAGAGACCAAGTACCTCAGCACTGCTGATTTTGGTGCGCTTGCTGAGGCAAATAATTACTCCAGGAAATAGCATTCCAGCAGGTTTCACCATCAGCATTTCTCTAATTTACTTCTCACGTGGTTCCTGTTTCCTCTGGTCTCACAGAAAGGACACGGAGCAGCCACCGTCGCTCAAGACACTTGTGTCTCCTCCAGGTCAAGGGCAGAACGTCCTCCTGCTTTTGCCACTGCTCAGCACTTTGTGAGCTCCCCTGTTCAAGGAGTGCGAGACAAGAGCATGGCAGGCAGAAAACAAACAGGGAAAAAATGTGTTTTCAATGCAGAGGCGCTGTTGAAAGACCAATTCAGTACTCCTGGATTTTGAGGTAAAGTGGGTCCTATACAAGTGTGAAGCTGGGCAGTCCACCTAAGGGAAATTGTCATGGATTCCAGCCAGACTTGGTCAGTTTTAACCTGATAAACAGCAGAGATGGGCATAAATCCCTACCCCTCCCTAGCAAGGTATATATGTTTTCTTTCTAGATTGCTTATTTTATCCTTTTGTGAAACTCGTACAATGAAGTGAGAGATTTGAAGGACTTGCTTATTTTGTTAATCAAGCTGGCTTGCGTCGAGTGTATGTTCATTTTGGAGGATGAGTGTGTGTTACGCAGCCTCTTGGGTAGCCTCTGGTTCTGTATATAGGAGTGCTGCACTACAGTGAAATTACAGCCCTGATTTCCAACACACACAAAGCAATAACGCACCCCACTCCTCCCTTCTTTAATCATACAGGAGAGTCCGGAGCACCCTTGACAAGCTGTCACTAGGGGAGTTATCTGTAGTAAAATTATAGCTGGATTTTTTTGCTGCCTGCTTTGAGGAGTTCTGTGCTCCCTCTGTCTGAGAGAAAAGTTTTTTAATGAAGGAGCTGTGCAGAGGTTTGCCTCTTGAAATGCTGTCTGGACTTGGACTTCTGGAGAAAACAACCCAGATTGGGTTGTTTTCTATTGCCTTTTTTGATTGCCCAGGCTTCTGTTTTAGTTCCTACCAAGCAATTGCTCTTTAGGCAGGATAAGTCCATCCGAAGAGGCCAGTCAGTGGCCATCACAGAGCTTGCCTGCTTTCACAGAGGGCTTTTTTAAATGGTTTCCCTTCTGCCATTTTGACCCTAAAATACATCCCCACTCATCCATCTGCAACACCCCAAATGAAGGGGATATGTAAGCTGGCTGCACGTAAATAGATGACGGTGTTGTCTGCAGGCAAACCACGCTCTTGACTGCACAACTTTATGAAAAATGCCATCTTCTGCACTCCGAGTAGGAAGTTTTGGGGTGACACCAATCTCTGTGATACACATGACCAAACCACAGCCCTGTTTCTGCAGTGGAACAAGGACTTGTGCAAGAATGCTGTCCTCGCTCCTAGCGCCCAGAAACTGGGAGCTCAGGCTGCCCAAACTGTTGCTGTGCAGCAGCCTTGCCCAGCAGTGGGACCTGCAGCGCTTGTGGCAAGCTTCAGGCTGTTAAATACCTGTATTGATTGGCGTTCGCTGCAAAGGCATTGCCTTCCTCATGCAAGGGTATTGGTTATAGCCCAAGAGAAATATGGTGACTCCACGGTCAAAAAATTACAGTATATGTAATTTAGAGCTTTCATCACAACTAATTATACCTATGCTTCACCTAATAAAAATTACAAGGTCGCATTTCTTAGGTGAATGCTTGCTTGTAATTAAAGAAAACATCTGTGCTTTAAGAACTCAGTATAAATAGATTAAACTTTTACCTTTAATTTCTTAATGCCTGCCTTTTCCACATGAATAGTAGCTTATGCATTTTACACCCAAATGCGGTTTGTGTGTTTGTTGAATGAGTTTGAATGCTCTGCTGCATTTGTGCTTAATTGATATCTTTAGAGACAAGTCTTGCCTGTAGCACAGTGTAAAATGAGCCTTGTAGTCTAGTCTTGTTCACAGGTTGCTTTTTTTTTTTAATCTGGTGTAGATCTTTTCCCTTTTCTCATTTAGAGCCTGTCTGTATGAGGATGCTCTGAACAATTATTCTAGTTATGTGAGTTTCAAGTTGATTAGTTAAATCGAACTGAAAGTATGGACACATGCGTTCAAGAATAGAGGCTTTCTGAAGTGATTTACACTGCAGAAACAAAGCTTCTTGAATTCCAATGAGAGCCTTCAAGGCACTTCACTTGGAAAATAATTTGATTGTTTGTTTGTCTTTAAGTGGCAAATACGAAAAACTCAGTTCTCTTCATTCCAGCACATTTGATATAAGGATAAATCCACGCATTTTCTTCTCCACCTCAGTGCTACTCCCTCTCATAGCAGAAAGTTCTGCATGATTTCCGCTGTGGAAAATACTCTCCATTTTCACCAATAACCTTTCTTCTTTATTTGCATTTCGATTATATCGTTTGTAGTCGCTACCTGCCTTCCTTATTGCTCTCCTGCTTATGTTTTCATTACTAACTGGTTTGCGTGCGCTGGTAGATGGAGCATTATTTCTTGACGCAGGACTTTTATGATGTTTATCGATGAAGCGTTTGTGACAACACTCTCCTGTTCAGTTATCATTTCTGTTTTGCGTTAATGTGCTGCTTTTCAAAAGCCTTTCTGTGAAATGTATGAAATGAAACTCCCAGCGGAGAGCAGTTCAGAGTTTTGGCATAGTAGTTGCCTTTCTATTTTAACTAAGCGAGATTCGATGAATGTGCTAGAGACTTGCATGAATCAATGTCTGAAACTGCAGTAGCATAGCATGAATGTTTTAAGGGGATCAGACCTACACTTCTGGAGATACATCCCCCTAGGCTTTGCTTATATAGTGTATTTATATAACAGGGTATTCTCTTATCAGCCAAGTGGTTTTGTCATAGTCACTTCTCTTCCATCCTTTCTGAAGCTTTTGATTTGTATCATGACCAGAAAAACAAAGGAGAGCAGAATACTTTAGCCAGTGCAGAGTAGACTGTTGTTCCCTCTGTACATAAATGATATATTTCTTCTCAAAGCAGAGTTGCTTTCAGTTTTATATGGTCTTGGAAGGTGCAGAAAAAAGGAAAGAGGCTATAACAAAACTACTGGATAGGGACTCAGAAAACTGTTTCCAATTTCTGGGAAATCAAGGATTTCTTCTGTAGTTTTAGGCAAGTCAGTCTGGCCTGATGTAAGATATTTTATGAAAATCTTAGCAGACTCAAACGGAAAACAAGAAAGTGCTAAAGTGGTAATGATAATACAGGGATTTATGCTTTGAACTGGCATATATCTTCCCTGGCTCAAGAAACTTGACCCAAAGTTGTATGCAACTTCACTTTCTCCCTGCTTAATTTATTTACTTCCCAGGCCGTCTAGACGACGTTGAGTTGTCACAAAGTCGTTATCACTCTGCCTCGCGAGAGATGAAGAAAATACCAGTTATGTTTCTTGGCCAGTCTCATTGATTTGGCTTGCAAGCTTTTGGTACATATTTGTATGAAAACATGCAGAAAGTGGTACAATGTCATCTGTGGCATCTGTGCTCCACTGCAGGCTAAATAGGAAAACGTGTAGAACTCCTATACGTGGAAAAAAGGTAATGTAATACCATTATATGGTGGAACAGGTGGTTGGGAGCTAAAACAGCTATTGAGAAACAAAATAGGAAGTTGTTATTTCTTGGTCACGGAATGTTCAACTCTTTGCTGTTTCCAGCTGTGTCTCAACAGAGAAATGACATGAGAGAAACAGCCCTCCCTCTGCTCTCCTCCCTGCCCTGCCCTGCGAGTCTGTAAGAATGGGCACATGCATTTTCATCCCTCAGTAAAATGCCTTAATATCAATATGCACACACCACCTGCCAGGGAGGAAATTTTAGGGAATAAAAACATTGTATTTGCAGTCAGTGCTTAAAAGCAGGAAAAAGCAAAGAGCAGAAGTGCCACAGCACAATTTTTGCTGTATAGGGAATAACACTTTGCATTTTGCAGGCAAGTGTAACACAGTTTTTGAATAGCTGAGCTGCAGGAAATTGAGTAAGGGAATATATATAATGTGTTCAGTGAGAGTTTTCAAGCACTTAGAGGAATTAGCTGTCTCTCTGTCTGTCTACCTGACATTTTGCCTCTAAAGAGGTATATTGATTGCAGATGGAGTGTGTGTCCCTTCGGTCTCTCCCCGAAAAATAACAGGACTTTGACGTGAGAGAAAGTAGGAGCAGATTTTTCAAAGGAGTACCCAAAGCAGTAAAGACTAAGTCAAGTCTACAGTGGTAAGCTTTCTGTCAACAGCTGTCAGATGAAAATATTGACAACGCTGAGATCACTGAAATTTATGTGTTTTGGTAGTTTTTGCCGACATTGTGACTCTTCACAAGGATGGGTTTTATCAGCAGAAGACATACACTCAAAAAAGCCCAGGACTTCGACCTCCCGCCATAGGTATTAGACGGGCACTTTGCCTGCAGAAATCCAGCTATCAGAGAGCTGGGGTGTTCAGGAAAGAAATCCCAAGTGACATAAAAGTGAGCATTGCTGCTCACACCAAACTGATCTGTGGAAAACCCGCAGTGACAGAAGGCAGGTCCATATTACCAGGTCTTTGAAAGACGATTGCTCTGCATGCCATGGACATCTTGTGTGCGGTTTGGTCACTAAGTAGGTATTTCAGGGGGTGCCTCTTTGCAGAAAGAGCACTGGAAGCAGCTCCCTCCTGAGCTTGAGTCCAAGGTGGCTCTAGGTGCAGATGCTCCTTTCTTTGGAGGGCTCCTTTTGATTATTTACTTGTGTTGCTGCCAGGTGTTTTCTCTCTGCAAGTATGATATCCTGGGCTGATATTCTGGCCAAATCTAACTATAATCCTTAGAGCCTGCTTGACTTAAAATAGCCCATACATTAAAATGTCATTTCTCTTCTAACTGTTTTTAAACAATTTTCATTTTTCACCCCAAATATGGCTCTCTGTCGTCTCTGAGTAAAGTGTTCCTTTATTTCTAGGTTATTAAAGTACTTGGAAGGCACTATGCATTGCGTGTTTAAGACAAGCTGTTATAAATATTTAGCTAGTTGAAGCATTTGTGATTTCTTTAGCTCCAAAGTTGAAAGTAAATGGGCTGTTTGGCATCCAAATCACCCAAGTCAGCCTTGCACGATAGTTTGGGATTTTTCACTGTGTTGAAGAATATCCTACCTTAGTACCACTGGAATTCAAAGATGAAGTGTCAAAGAGAGTCTTGCCTGGAATATTTCTAAAAGACATTTCTAAAAGACATTGACAGCATCAATTTTCTTTCGAAGTGCGGTTCAAAATACCTATTTTGTGTCTGTTCTGCAGACCCTTTTGAGCTTTTATTTATAACCTTGGGGTTATATCTGGAATGTTGTGCAAGAAAGGGGGAATGCAGGTTTTTACTCCCTCACTTTTGGATATTTAATGGATCAAGATTTCCCATTTTCAGGATGCAAGTCCTTATGTGCTGAGGCACAGGAAACATGACTTCCTCTTCTCCTTTGGCTTCCTTGTTTTCATGGAGAAACAGCATGGCCACCTTAGTTATTTCAAAGGACATCTGAAGAGCTTATCCTCTTAAAAAACCTGAAACTCCCCCAAAATAAACTACAACAACAACAAACTTCAAGCTGATGTAACCAGGCCTTTGCAGAAGTGCGGTGGAGGTGACGGAACTCCAACAGGGCATTTGGTCAAGGAGTTATCCAGACATCCAGCCTATTTGGATTGAGTAGCTTTTAAACAGCTCCTTTACTCTGGACTCTTGCAGGCCCAGGGCCCTGCAGCATCTATGCCTTTTTGCAGAGAGCTGTCAAATTTCGAACATACAGCTACAATGTTTCTGGCCACATGTTTCTACCAGTTTATTCAAGTATTCTCAGGTACTGGGTGAATAGTACTGTATTTCATATGGTTAATAGTCTTGTCCAAAGTGTAAAATAGGGAGAAACAAAATTTGAAATAGCAACCTGTTTTTCCAAGTCACTCATTTTTGGTGATTTGGGCCCAAGGTTTGGTCTGGCCAGACCTCTGTTTAGTATTGGAATTGTTAGGGCGTGTGTTTAGTCTATGACATCTGATATAGTGATATTAATGTTGGTCCACCACTTGTACTCTGTATAGTTAATTCATAGGCAAAAACCAGAAATAGCTGCAGTGATGCTGGCTGGGCAGGGCTGATCAGTAAATACTCTTCCCACCTCCCATGGAAGAAGAGATATTCCAAAGGTAAATTAGAAGAGTCTGTTCTGATCTTCATGTTGTCGAAAGCTCTGGGTGATCCCTACAAGGTTACGTAGCCTCTCCAGGCCTTGCACTTGGTCTATAAATAAGTGCCTCAGTGAATCCATTCCTCATCTAAATGTGTCTAGGGAACCTTGCAAGGTACTTAAATGTAGTACTACATAGCACTGCGTTGTCTGCATGATAACTGGATAAATGTTTTAGTTGTTTGCTGTAGTATTCTGTTAGCACAGCTGGGAAAATAAGGCTAAGGGGTTTTTTGCTACAATTTTTTTAAAACAAAAGTAGCATTCTTTTATCTATATGCAGCATCTTGTCTTAAAGAATTTTAGCAAAGGACTTTGAAGAAATCTGTGACCAAGAATGTTTGTGAAACAAATAATCTTAGACAAATATTAGTGAAGTGTATAAAGAAGGCAAATGTTGAACTCTCCAACAGCAATGTGCAAAAGGAGCCTGCTTTCAGTCAAAGTAATGGCACCAACTCACGTGATCTCTCTGGGAAGTGCTAGGATTTCCAAAAGTGATGGATTTCAGATTGCTCATAGACAAGTAGTAGGCCAAAACCTTATTGCAGAAACTACTTAGAAAACTTCAGTAAATGCAAGAATCAGGAGAAAAAAAAAAAAAAAAATTCAATGGCTATTCATAAATTTTTTTTTTTTGGTACTGCATTTTTCTTTAGGTTTGTTAGTCTTATGTCTGAGTAATTTTTTTCTTGTAATCAGGGAAAGACAGAACAAAACTTTGAAGAGGGGAGTGCTGAAGATTACCTCCGTCTCAAGAATATGGAGAAGAAGTGCCGCTGTAAGAATCTTCCACACTTCTCATCAGGCTTAGGCTGTAACCATCAAGCCAGGGATGGCACGAGTCCTGTCCGGTCTCAGAGCCATCCTCACCAGCTTCCCCATTTTGTCTTCAATGTGCAACAAACCATTAGTGAGTGTTTTTATTTTAGTTGGATTGGATTTAAGCTAGGTCCAGACTTGTATTCAAGAAGATGTGGCTTTCGTATTTTTTATCCTGAGGCTGCCCAGGACGGATAACCTATGGCTTACAGAGCCAATGACTTGGCAGTTGCCCAGTGAGGGCGGGAGCCAGGCCATGCGGTCACTCCTGGGCCCGTGGTTCCTGATGGGTCCTTGAAATCTCTGTGTGGGGCGAGCACAGAGCAGATGTGCTGACAGAGCAGCAGAAGTGCTTGTGCAAATATCGGTCTGTGCAAGCTCTAAATCTCACTGTTGCCCTCCTTTTTGGAAGGAAGCTTTCTGCCTGCCACCAAAATGACTAATGCTGCTCTGAATTTTGTAGGATAAAACTGTAACGCGTATTTATGAGTTTGCCGGAAAGGTGTGCTAAAATCATTGCAGCATAATCCATCACGTTTTGCTGCCCTTTCCAACAATTGAAGATCCATAATAACATTATTCAACCATCTGAGGATCTCTAAATATGCTTTTTCTTTTAAGTGCAACTATTTAATTATTCTATTAAGCTCAAATGGCAAATTGAGATGAAATTTGTTTCAGCAGAGAACAAAGGTGCAAGGCACAAGGGAGCTGAGGTACTGCTCAAACCCGGATGGTAAGTGGCAACTTCTTGGATGGGAGAAAGTGAGAAAAATGGTGAAGCTGTTCTTGGCATACTGCACATACGATATAGTCACCTGCCTTTCTTCTTCTGGTTGCATTATATTCTAGAGTAGCTTAGCCCAGTATGATATCTCCCATGGGGTTTCTTCAGCACTAGGAATGTTATTTCTTTTATACCTGACAACTTTTAAAGCAAAAATGCTTTTTTTCCCCTCTTTCAGCAGAACAGAAGCAGAACTGCTCTCATTCCTCTGTCTTCAAGTGCCTAAAGTCACCTTCAAATCCCACACTGAGTTAGTGGGGAGGTCAAGCCCCACTGACCTCCATGCAGCTGCTCCTGGAGTTCACCATCATTTAGTATAACAACAGGTTCTAAGTGCTGTGTATGTGTTACTTGGCTGATGTCATCATGGCTGTTGGAGTTTTCAAGTGTTCTTAAAACTCTCATTTCCTGGGGCTGCTCAGACTTCACTGAGGCTCTGGACCGTAGCCCAGTCTCAGGTCGTCTTCTCACTAGTTACTAGATGGTTTCTCTCTGAACCTGTGGCTTTCCCTGAAAGACACAGGGCGCAGGGAGATGCAACCTCTTTTACTGATTCAGGGAGTTCTTGTCCTAACCCTCGTGCTGGGGAGTGCTTCCTCCACTCCCCTCTGAGCAGTCTACCTCCTCCTCACCTGAGCAGCTCCTGCCACTTCTGTCGGTCAGTGTTTCTGAAGCCTCTGCAGCTCCGTGGGGTCCCTGCAGCTGCTGTCCCTACTGCAGTGAGTGGGAATGAAGGCCCTTCATTAACTTGGCCTCGGCCATTCCTTCCTTTGGATACGTAAACAGCATCTTACCATTCCCACTGTGCTGGCACGGCTCTCCCCACGTTCTCCACAGGGATCATCTTTTCTCAGTACAGAGCAGGACTTCATCTTCCACACCTGTCCTCTGACAAACGTGTAGATATGTTTGGACCTGCAAGTGACCCGCGCATTATGGCCCTTTACGCTGTTTATTGTGGCCTTTAATTACTTCCATCTATCAAAATAGAGCTGAAGGCTCGTGCTGCCCCATATGTGCTCCAGGAGGGAGACTGTCACATGCAGATGACGAGCCTGCTTTGCTTACTGAGCTGAATAATTAGTAATTTACCAAACTCAGTAAACAGCAAACTGGCTGCCGACCTTTGCATCGCGCCGGCTGCGGCGCCCAGCTGCCCCGTGCAGCTGCCCGGCGCCTCCTCCCCGCCAGAGCCCCCGGCAGCTCCCGCGCCGCCGCTTCGTGGAGCTGCCTCCTCCACTGCTCTGCCGCCTCGTGCTGCTTCCCTCCTCTGCCCGTGCCACGCTAAACATAATCACGATACTGAAAATGAAGGCGTTGCGGATTTAAAAGTGGGATCTGCTTAGCTAAAAATAGCAATAGAGCAAACCCTGTCCTTCTGTGCTGAAGGACTGGCTGGTATTTACAGTGCCGTGCAGTCATCAGACTCGAGCATAGGAGCAGGAAAGAATGTCAGCTGGGGGGACCAGGAATTACCGGCTTGTCCTGGTTTATTCCAAGATGTGCTGCTCCTTTGCTGTGTGGCCTTGAGCTTGCCCCATAGGGTAGACCCAAACCACCAATTATTTATCTGTAAAGCAGTTATAAGACTATTTTTGGAGCTCCAGGGTGTGAATGAAAGGACTGATATTTGCAGAGTGCTTGGATATCTTAGTCTGAGCTGTAGTAGTGATGAGCGAGGGACCACAGGTATACCTGGTATTCATCCCTATGAATCTTAAGAGAAAAAGGAACTAATATTTTTACAACAGAAAATTTCAGGTCATTCTTTGGAAGACATGTTTGTCTTGTAGCTGTGTCTTGATTTTTATGCCCTGAGTGATCCAGTCTATAGCACCAGTTGGCCCATCCACATCAAGACTTTTAGATTGACTTAGGGTGGTGCTGCATCACGTGAAACCGGGCTATTAAGTGCTGTGTACCAAGGCAACTATAGCAGAAGCAGCAAGATTTACATCAAGGAAACAGTATTTTCTTACTCCATGCTCTGTCATCCTTCCGCTTTCCAGAATCTTGCTGGGTCACTGTATATTTCCACAAGACACTAGCACAAAACTTTTGACTCCCAAGGCAAAAATATATCTGCAGTAAGAAAGTTCTGATTTTCTGGGGCTAGGTTGTAAACACGACATGTACTCTGACCATTCACTCCTCTGAAGAATTCTGTCTTTTTATTAAAGATATATGTAAAGTGGGGAGAGGTCATTAAAAACTTACTGTTGAAATGGTCTGGGTTAAGAGCTAGAATTATTTTAATACCAAATCGAATCAGAGGCTCTCTTTAGTTTCTTAATTCTTAATTTCTAAAGAAAACACCAACTGTCACAGGTCTTGCAATCTGTTTCTGCATCTCACTATAACCGTTTTCCTTCTCCCTATTCTCTGCGGTTGACTCAGGTTTTTTTCTAGGTCTTAAAGCCTATTTAAAACTCCACAGCTTGCCTCCCACACTGTCCTGTCACTGGTACCAAGCAGCTACAGTCTGCATTCAGATGCACCCTGATCTTCTGCTTAGGACCAAGGTCTGCAAGCCAGGCTGGATATTGTATGTATGATTATTATAGAACCATCGTAGAATCATAGAATGCTTAAGGTTGGAAGGGACCTCTAGAGATCATCTAGTCCAACCCCCTGCACACGCAGGGTCACCTACAGCATGTGGCTCAGGACTGTGTCCAAGCGGGTTTGGAAGATCTCCAGAGAAGGAGACTCCACAGCCTCCCCTGGG
>WBNA01000040.1:4016820-4028465 GCA_013398345.1 Nothocercus nigrocapillus
TGCTGAAGTCAAGGTAGATGACATCCACCGCTCTCCCCTCATCCATCCAGCTAGTCATTCCGTCATAGAAGGTGATCAGGTTAGTCAAGCAGGATTTCCCCTTGGTGAATCCATGCTGGCTATTCCTGAGCACCTTCTTGTCCTCCACATGCCTGGAGACAACTGCCAGGATGAGCTGTTCCATCACTTTTCCGGGGATGGAGGTGAGGCTCACTGGCCTGGGTCCTCCTTCTTGCCTGTTTTGAAGACTGGTGTGACATGGGTTTTCTTCCAGTCCTCCGGCACCTCCTCTGTTCTCCAGGACTTTTCAAAGATGATGGAAAGCGGCTTAGCTATGACATCCGCCCGCTCCCACAGCACTCTGGTGTGCATCCCATCAGGGCCCATGGATTTGTGGCTATCGAGTTTCCTTAATAGCAATAGTTTCCTTTAATAATAGTTTCCTTAATAGCAATGGCTTTAAAATCTGAGTACCTCAACCTTTTCTGTTCAGCTGCAGGAAGCAAGCTGTGAGCTGCTCGCTAAGCATGTTACTGCACATCTAAAACTGGGGAGCCTATTGAAGTCCTGTGATGTTAGGGGTACTCTTTCATTGCTCTTTCTTTAGACAATATCTAAAAAAAATTTAAGAAGGAATTTTCTTTTCTTTGATCAGAGCTAACTAGTCGTTGAGAGATATCAGTGATTGTAGGACTTCGATTATTTAAAATAAAAATTAATTTGCTCAGATCAGACAAATCTGATGGTGAAAATTAGGTATAGTTTTGAGCCAGCAACCTGCTTACTGTACACTTCTTTTTGAGCTTCCAGCTAGGATTTTAACTAGGAACAGGTTAAAGTGTTAGGATATGTCTACCTTCAGAAATGCTCAGGAAGCAGAATATGTCTTTGAACAGCCAGAAGGATGAGAATTGTCTTTAACTATGTTGTGATGGACAACCTAGTGGAGAAAGCAAAAAGCCTTTCATTAACTTTTGCCATGTGTAAATCCAAGAAGGTCTAAGGTCCATGCCATGCTTTCTTTCATGATTTGTTAGCTATATTTTTGAGGTGGTTGGGTGGTTGCCAGAGACAATTATAAACAAGAGTGTACTTTCCCCTTTTTCTTCTTGCCGTCCATATTTAGATATGGAATGACCTGTGGTGAACATACAGGTTTAGTTTTTTTACAAGTATGACATATTATTTGTAGTATATTTACTATTGTATTTTTGTTGCAAAATTAATTTTTTTGAGAGGTCACACTTCGTTTTGTATTCTCTGCTGAGATTTATTCAAGCATAGGTTTTTTTTTAGGCATCTATTATTGCTGTCATGGTTGTAAAGGGGGGAGAGAGAGGGAGGGAGAGAGAGAGAGAGGAAGAGAGGGAGAGAAGGATACTCTACAGAAGACATTTTTGAGCTCCAGGGAATTAATATTTTTCCTTCCAACTGTCTGGATCTGCTTTCTTGGTAACACACCAGTAGTAATAAATCTAGCGCTATATATAGTCTTAGACTATAACTGCCAACTAAATTGCATATAGACATTGAGGATAGAATCCAGGATACTGTGTTTAAAAAGGTACAGGCCTCAGCTACTCACATTTAAAGAGAATTTCCATCAGCTCACACTATTTATGGACCGGCAGTCCATGTAAGACTGGTAAATTAAAGAGGAGACTGCTCCAGTCACATGGAGATGCATATGCTTTAATGGATCGAATGCCATCTAGCAGATGTATACATAAGCAGACCTTTACATAACAGCAGGGCTCGAACCCATGTAAAGTATGCATTTTAACTCCAGTACAGTCAAGCCTAGTCTTGGGTGTTGCTAGCTGAAACTCAGAATTTCTGTTTCTAATTAAAAGAGCATCTGTTTTCAATATCCTAGAAAAATGATTCCAGACTAGGAGACATATCCTGAAAATAGCTGCTCCTCTAATTAGTACACTGAGCGCTCATCTGTTTTTCTTCTTCCTAGCATCAAACTATTTTAGTGCTTTTGGTATTCATTTGTATCACAAATCATCCAGAAAATCGGGTAAGCTATGTCAGCCTGTATTAAGCCATGGCCAGTCTTAGTCTTTTTAAGAAAATTTTATATATTAAAAAAGTGTCCTATTGCCAGCCAAATTATGGTATTTTACATAAGTGAAATGATGGACATAGTGTAGGATATGATATTTTATATTATGCTGTGACATAGACTGATTGAAAACCTAGCTTTAACTAAAATACTCTATAAGGAACATAAATCCTACGTTTCTTGTAGGATTTATTTTTATATTATTGTATGTTAAATCATCAACAAATCCACTGCTATAACCTAACGTTTTGTGTGTGTACACACATATGATATATGATGGCTTTTATGCACTGCTTTCCATTTGTCATTTTATAACTCCCTATAGTTATTTTGACTGGATGAAAGGATGTAAACACTTAAAGTTCTTGGTACATTTTCTGGTTCTAGTGGGATGATCAGAGGTGTGTAATTGCTGAGATACAAGAGGGACAGGAGAGAGAAGTAGGAGAAGGCTGAGCCCAGTAAACTCATGGGTGATAAGGAGAAAGTGAATAGAAATAATTTATGCAACTTAGGGTGGGGATCTGGTTGCAGCTTTCTCTTCCCATTTCATATGCACATGTGTTGGTATGGGCTAACACTACTGGCATCCATATGGAACAAGGCTTCTTAGGATATGTATCCCTGAGGCTTTTTTTCCTCTTGGTTGAATAAGTCATCAGGCCACTATGCACAATCAACAGGTTTTCTAGGTTCTACAGAAATGCCTGATGAAATGGGAAGAAAATGAGGCAGATAAGAGAGATACTTTGTCCATGTTCATATTTACTAAGAACCAAGCACTGTGAGTCCAGCCCTTTGTAAAATGAATCTAATACGTTTGCCTGCTGTTCTGCAGTTAAAACTAGTGCTCCTGAACGTTATGCATGGACATCAAAAGAAGCGTTTAAAAACTGTGTGTGAGATGTATAGCCGTGAATGTATTCAGATATTTGCCTGCATACTTGATGTCACTAGCCTTGTCAATTTGGTAATAGCTTTAGCTCTTTATCTCTTTGCAACATAAATCATCCTTGTACAATATAGCTTGTCATTGCACATCTCACTGGTGAAGCCGCGAATGTCTTAGCTGATGATAAGGGGTTCTTTCCAAGGTAGCTGAAGTTTGTTCACGTTACTTGTTTGATCTTGGCATACTAAACACATACCTTATTAAAAAGACTGAATAAGAATAATGAATCTTTGCAGTTGTGTTTTACAGCTTTTCTGAGTGGTTTTCCCTCTTCGGTTAATGGTGCCTTCAGCATTGCTGCAGCTGGTGTCATTATAAGTGATGACCTGTGCCTGAAGATGGCATATGCTGGAGCAGGAGCGCAGAGATTTATCCTTCATCACTTCACTGTAATCATGAACTTGTCCTTTCCATCAGCTGAGAAACAGAAGTGTTGGCAGAAGGCAAAATGTTGCCCATTTTACTTGGTATGACAAATGAAACGAGTGCAGAAAGTTTAGTGCAGAACTGTAGAAAACAACTGAATTTATAAGGTTGAGTTTGTAATAATCAGTGTTTTGGTGGTAATACTTAAATGAAGACCGCAGCTCTTGACAACCAGCAGTTTGCAACTGCTTGTCAGGGCCCGGAAGGCATTTGGCAAGAACTTGCCCTGCATCTGCTCCTTGCACCTTCATTTAAAGCAGTTACTGCAGGCCTCAGTCTGGAATGACCTGTGTGTATCATATGTATGTATGTCCATCAGAGAGCAGCTTGGATGAAATCCAAAATGGAAGTTTCTCATTGAGCATATGAGGATCTTTATAGCATATGAGGATCTTTATAGCATATTGTTTTTTTTTTTTTTAGCTTAGGAGCTTTTCAATTCAGGAATACCTTAGAAGTAAATTTCAGATTTTTTCAACTATAATTTTGCACATGTGTTTATATTTTGCACATGTTTTGCACATGTGTTTATATTTTCTCCATCTTTATTATGGGAACTTCTGCACAGTTGGAAAATAACTGAAGTTGACACATAGGAGGTATCAGAGTTTACCATCTGCAAATGAGCGAACACAAAAAACAAAATCCCATTCTTCAGTCTCAAAGAAAACGCAAATAATAAGCAGTAATGAAAGCATTTTAACTTCAGAAACTACAAATGGTAAATTATTTGTTAGTTATATATCCCTAGAAAAAGTTGTCTACTGTCTTTCCACACCTTTGCACTTCAGTTTATAAAAATATTTTTTTGAATCAAGTTAAAAAAAGGCATAACTTAAAGCAAGCATAGCCTAATTTTAACTGGTGACAATGTTATTTTGCATGTAAGTAATTAATTTGGAGTTAGCCAAAATAGGCTTTTTACTGGGGTTCATTAAATTGATGTACTGCTCCAAAACGAAGTATGTGCGGAGAGATTTACACCTACTTGTCTAAGTCACATCTCTCATTTTATTTGGGATGACTCTGTGCTGATACAAGTTTCTAGGAGGGAGGGAAAGGCCAGTACAAGCAGTGGAACATTTATATTCCAAATACGACCTCTGGAGCGAGCCGGCTGGGGACATGGGCAGCGAGTGACACACGTGGAAGGGCTGAGCACTTGCTAGCAGCTGTTGATGTGGCAATGGAAAATACTGAGGGTTCCAGGCATGACAGGGGTATAATTTGGCCTGCAATAAAAGTAAGTGTAGATGCTCCCTGAAAAGGGCTTGCACTGTAATCAATGAGATTTTGCCATCGGCTGTAATGACAAAAGAACGAATGCTAATTTTTTTGTGTGCGTTATTTTTCCAACAGTATTTACACATGAGGTTTCTGTGAATGGCATACGTACCTTTGTCAAGACAGGACCATGCCTGGTGAGCAAAATTTCCTGTTCTGATATTGATATGTCTTAATTGTATTTAGAAAGTATCAGTATCTATTATATAGATCATAATGCAGTTAGAATATATTAGAAATTTTGGAATGTGATTAAGGTATTTTAAATGTGGCCAGTTTTTGTTAATTTGAAGTTCATCTCACTGTCAGTGATGCCAGTGTTTTTACAGAGCATTAACAAGCCCTCCAGTTCCTCATTTCATGCTATGTAAAATGCAGTGTGATTGACAAGAAAGCGTTTTTACCAGTAAGTAACAAATAAGTGACTTGGAATTATTTAGAATGAGATAAAATCTTGCTGGGGCTGAATCAGATACCACTATCGCACCGCAAACAATTAGTTAATATTTTTCAACTTTTCATCATAATACTTTCACACATTAAGTCATCAAGATTAATATCCAATGCGAGGATATTATCAGTCTGTATGAAAGTCAATTCCTCCTTATTCTAGGTGGAGCAAAACTAGTTCTGATAGGGTTTGTCAGGGTGGGGGAGTAAGCATTAAAAATTATTGCTGTGAGATTTTTATGACTATTTGTTCATCCAAAAGTACTGAGGATAAAAAAAAGCTTTTTTTTTTTTTTTTTTTTTTTCCTCCTCCAAGGTAACTGCCTGTGCTCAAACAGGTCTGAGGAACTCCGTTTGATTTGGCACAGTCTGTACACGCCTTGAAACTCCCTCCTGCACAAGTGTGCACTAGAGCTCTGATAAGGCAACACATTTTGAAGGATTATTTGGCTGACTGTATTGAGGCATCAGCTCAACACAGCTGTATAAAGCAACTAGGCTTAGTGGTAACCTTAACTTGGTATGTTCCTCTTTTACCAGTTCAGGGTATTTGCCACAGTTCTCCACTCCTTGTACATTGGCCGTTTTGAACAAGACTTCAGTGAGACTTCCCTTGTGCTTGGAAGTTTGCTAATGATGTAGCTTGCAAGATCATGCTGTGGCCAGAAAAGTGGCAGGAAAGGTAGTGCCTCCATTCCATTTATTTCATTTTAGCATTTATAGCTAGTGAGACTAGCCAGCCTGTCTGAGAGCTCTTTATAACAGAAGTTGTTTTTTTTCACACTAACTTCCCTTTATAAATAAATAATAATGAAATACTAGTTAATAAGACATTTTTCATTATTACTTATTTATTGCATAATCAAACTTTGTTCTGACAGCACAATAACCAAATATTGCATGACTCTTTCTATGAATTCATCCTTAAAATATTTCATTTAGGTATTAATATTAATTTGTTTTACTACTGTCACTTTGAGATAAATTAATACTGTTGTTCCCAGTTTGCAGATGGGGATTTGAGAAATGCAGATATTCATACTAGAATTGTTTGCTAGTTCTCATTTCATATGTTAGGCATAGAGTGTTTTCAAAGCAATTAATGTTATGTACCACTTTGTGGGTTGACATAACAGGCAGATACGATCTGAACTTTAGATGACAAATATTAAATTCTAGATGAAAATAGCTCCTGCTTTTAGAGCAGTCACTTGGAGAGGAGGTCAATCAGCAGGTGTAAAAAATTGGAAAATGCTTCTTAATATTCCTACACACTGAAATATCAGTGGCAGTTAGAGAATCTCTAAGACCTCCGAGAGATCTTTGTATGGAAAATATCAGAAAAATAAAGAATGGAGAAATCACTTAAAGATCTATTTGCCCAGGTAGAGTATAGCATTATCCTTTTACATTTTCTTGCCAGCAGATCATAACTATCACACCATCCTTTATTATGTGAAGGCCTTTAGGAATATATTGCATTTGGCAAAAGCACAAAGCACTTTCTTAGTTTAATGACAAAACCAGCGTGGCCACACTAAGCCCAAATAGTAACTAATGAAACCTTTATTCTGCTTCTGATGATACAAGTGGACATTATGAAAACATCACTTCCAGTAATATTTTCTAGCTTTGAGACCTGAATTTTTATATCATGTATCACCGTGTGACTTTCATTTATCAAAGAAAACATAATATCAAAGAAAAAATAACTGAGGTACAAAAAGTGGAGAGACTCCACACATAGCCAGCCAAAGAAGAGAGTTTTTCTCACCATTTTGTTATAACTGCTTGCTCTTCTACTTATTCTGTCATGTTCCCTCAGCTGATGCTTACTTCATAACTTTAATATGAAATAAGATCGTCCCTGCAGCTGCTTTAATGCTCTAGAATGCATATGCTTTCTGCACATTTCTTTTAGCAACTAGGAAACCAGTTTTGGAAAGTTAAAGCGCTCCCAACTTTCCGATGCACAGAAAATCCTCCAAAGAGATCTCTGGCTTTCATTAGTGAAGCAAAAGCATCTCTTGATAATCAGAACAGGCTGGTGAGCAGTATCACTGTGTTTCCCAAAGCTGCGGGCTCTGTGTCTGCAGCCAGAGGTTCTGCACCAGAAATAAAGTGCTTTCAGCTGCCGTGGCATCAGCAGCAAGCATCAAATGAAAAGAGATTGAAAATAGGGAGGGAGCGCTTTTATGTCTCATTTTCTTCTGCACTTGTCATCAGGCTGCCATTTCAGATATTGAGATCATTCAACCTTGACATGAGCAAAACCTGTCTGGGAGGGCCTTACAGCAAGGGAAAGTGCAGATTCTAGCCTGAAATCATTTGAAAACACATTACTGCAGGCAATTCTGAAAACTCAGCATCTGTCTTCTCTAACTAAAAGCTAAATATCATTTTACTACTTCTATCACATAAGGACACATTCTTCCACCTCCAAAATGAGAAACAGAGCAAAGCCTTGCAGCCTGTTCAAGAATATGTGCATGATCCAGCCAATTTGCCCTTCTTGGTTTGGAGTCAGATAGTCATTCCAGAGAGGCACTAAGTCAGGCTGGAAAAGCTGTTGAAGTTAGTCAAAACACCTGCCTAAAACTCAGGCCAGTTTTAATCAAGGCCATGAGTTGGTGCCACAGACCATCCCTGTGCAAATAAGGAGGAGGTTCTTCTATACTAACAAGCTATAACCGTTTCTGAGATTTCATTTCCCTGGCGCGCTTACTGTTGCTATCTAGTAGTATTAACAAACTGATATTTATATAATAAATAGGAAGCAGGAGAGAAAAAGCTGTATATACAGAAAAGATTCACAAGATGGATTGAAACTTCCTGCTTGATTTCACTGGATTTCACTAGAGATTGCTGATCAAGTCAGCAATGTATTTGGCTTTGATTAGACTGATTCCTAGCTAGGACTTACAGATACCCTCAAAAAAAAAAAAAAAATTNAAAAAAAAAAAAAAGATCTTTTACAAGAATGCTACAGACATCCAATGACTGGGACTTGGGGAAAATGCAGACAAAATTTACTTGGAGTCTGGATCCAAGCTGGGAAATACTATTTCAATGATCCTTGGCTAGTGAATTTGTCTTTTGGCTTGGTTAGTTCTTGCTTCTCTGTCTTTAATTGAGATGAGAATTGTGTGCTGGTTATTTGGTAATATTCCAAGGACCTCTTTGAATCTCGCAATATACTTCTTAGGTAGCATTGGACAAAAATTAGAGATGGAAGCAGAGGCATCTCCTGAAAGCTAAATAATTTCCTCAAGGCTGTACTACATCTTGGTTCTCTGTTTGCAATTCTTGCCACTACACAAACCCTTTAATCAAAATGAT
This sequence comes from Nothocercus nigrocapillus, assembly GCA_013398345.1. Classification (NCBI taxonomy): domain Eukaryota; kingdom Metazoa; phylum Chordata; class Aves; order Tinamiformes; family Tinamidae; genus Nothocercus; species Nothocercus nigrocapillus. Next base: position 4,025,343 of record WBNA01000040.1, read on the forward strand.
AGGAGAAAAAAAGCTGATTTGATTCCCAATCCAGAGTTCATAATTCTTAATATATGTTCGTATGAAGGCAATGGCAGTGGGAGCAATGACTCCTTTAGGACAGGCTGTGTCCCTGCCTGGGTGGAGCCAGGTGTCCAAGCTCTTCTCCTAGTCACGCAGGGGGCAGCGAGCTGTAAACACACTGCTTTGTGCTAAGCACAGCCTGTGAACATAAGGAATGTGCTCTTGGCTTTTCCTGTAAAGCAAAATGTGGCAGGAGAGAGTATTTTAAATTTCTGCAAAGTTTTGAAAAAATTTGTTTGCTACCATACAGAAACAAGTGATCAAAATCCCCTGTTTAGCCTGTCCTTAAAAAGTACTAAGGGTATAAAGAAGCTATCTAGATAACGTGCTGCATGGTTGGAAGATGTTCATTAATAAAGAGCTTAAAAATTTGTTTCAGCTAAGATGTATTTTTTGAGCCCTCCCTGAATTGCTCCTTCTGGATGAGTTACTGATGGCCATAAGGAACAATTAATAACCATTGTTTTATAACAACATTTAAGGTTTTGGAAGATCATGATTTTGTGTCCTTTACTCTAAATTCCTTCCTTCTTTACTGTAACTTCCTTTGAACTTTGTCAAGGATGCTAAGGATGCTGTCCTTCTAAGCCTGTGATCATATTTGATATCTCAATGTGGTCTTGGTGCAGTTTTCTCACATCTGTCGTAGTGCTTAGTCCTATCTAAGACTATATTCCACTTCAAGTCTCATGAGCACCAAGCAAGGTGCTTTAGTCCTTAACAGATCTGGTCATTGCATGAATTTAACTAAGCCCAGGTCTAAAAATTCTGCTCACCTAGACTTCTTCCCTTCCCCCGCTCCAGCCCTGTTCCATTTAATTACGATGTTTAAAAACAAAACCTTCTTTAGCTGTGATTTATATTTCTGTAGTGCTTATGTTGCCAAGACAACTGTAATAAATGTCCTCTTCTAGAAAAACCTTTTGTAGACATGAGGGTTTTGTAGATACACTATTCAAGTTGAAATGATTGTAAAATGAAATATCTAATCAATACCACACCATTTTTCCATACCCTGTCAATTTAACTGATGCAGTAGAATTATTGTCAGCTCTGTCTTTGCAGTTTGTTTTGCTCTTGGTTGTCGTTTGAATAGTATAGAGGAAGGAAATCCAATATATTTTTGTTAACGTTTATTGGGTTTAAAATAAAAAAAAAGGCAGGAAGTATTTCTGGTCAAATATTTTAGGTAGTAGAAATGCATGTTCTTGTGCTGCTCTGACATTCATTATCAGCATCTTGGTGAAGGAAAAAGAGGGGGAGGCTTCTCTTAATTTCTGGCAGAAATATGTTAGCTGCTAAACTAGCTAAAGAGATGAACAAGGTTGTGGTTGGTTTTGTATTGATTTCTGGCCTTTTCTAATGATTTTGTATTCCACTTTCTTGGCACCGTATGACATAATGTCTCTAGAGACTAAGGCTTTCACTCTGTTTAAATTCTGTCTATGTTAGCAAGTTTGGGAGCCCTAGAATAGCAAGATACAAGCTGTTACCATAATTTTAACCACTATATAAATTATTCCTGTGCCTCTAACAATTAGTTCACTAACAATTATTCATTGATATTTGTTATGATTAAAGGTTTTTATCTGTATATCAGAAAACAAATTATAGCACATGACTAAGGTGGCATTTTTCTGCATCCGTAGTAAATAATTCTACTTGGCATATGAGGCAAGGCACATGAACAATAAGAAAAAATAGATTTTGAGTATGCATTTGTGTTAGGTTTTGAATATGCAATTATGTTAATGAAATGCAGAAATGTTTACAATGAAGTGAGTCGTATTTTCTTTTGAAATGGCATTATGCATTTTTGGTAGAGCCCGTACTTGATAAATTAAGTCTGGTTGCACTCAGGAGTCCCCTCCTTGATAATAGGGGATGTTGGCCATTGCTTAATCCGTGTGCTCAGTGCGGACATAGCTCAGTGATGAATCTAGCTCACAGGAGAAAGAGCAAGTTGAGGATAATAACTACAGGTAGTAGCAAGCGCTAAAGCAATATTTTAGAAAGACATTCCAATAGAAGACATTTTTATGTAAAATAAAAATTGACTTGTTTAAAGACAGCATTCATAAAAAAAAATATTGTTTAACTGAATAGCTAAATCTCTACACAAAACTGTTTGGATTTAAAAATTTCAGCCAACGTTCTTCTTGGTCAAGACAATGTAAAGAGTCTTGAGAGAACAAAAAGTGAGAAGTGGATAGAAGTTGTATTCATATTTGGAGGAGTAGTTTCCAAAACCAACAATTTCTGCAAATGGGTTAAGCAGCAACTGATAGGGCTACGCTTGTCTGCATTTTCACAGCAACTACTTCAGCAAACTGTAGAGGGAATTTCAGAAGTAAAATGAGGTACAAAAGGGAGCAGTCAGGACTGCACTGCACCTGTAATCCCTTTATCCCACTAGCCATACGGAGGCCACACAGAGTACGGAGAAACTTGTTTGAAATAACTCTTATTAAACATGACTTTTTAGAAAGGCACAAGTCTTCACAGTTACAGCTTTCCTTGTCCTAAATATATCGCAGAATCATAGAATGGTTGACGTTGGAAGGGACCATGAAAGAGAAAAGTTTTAGTTGTGAGAACTGGGAGAGAAAAGCATCTGAAAAACCGTGTAGCATAACGACTGATAAAAGATATGGCATCCCCAGATGCCTATGAACACTATTAAGAGAGAGTCTTCTTCCTTTTGTACAAAAACATTTCAATGCTGTATTTATACAACGTAGGGTAAAAAGAGGTTCTTGGCAACCTTGAGTTCCTTGTGGAAGAATATGTTGCTTTCTATAGAGTTCCGTCAATGTATTCACATTTCCTTCCAAGATGATTTTTTTCCTCAAAATTAGCATATTTTATTTATAACTCTTTCTCAGATACACTATGTCACTTGCTCTGCACAGTTCCCATTTATAACTGATATCACATGAGCTTCATTAAGAGTCAGAGCAGTTCCTTTAGATGTTATGACACAGGATCGCGTACATGGATACAATCTTTCCTTGGTAAGAAGTTCAGAGTTTTTCTTTTTCCTTTTTTTTTTTTTTTTTT
>WBNA01000040.1:4028783-4059614 GCA_013398345.1 Nothocercus nigrocapillus
TTTTTCTTCCAGATGAAGTTGATGAGGATCAGTATAGATTTCCATCTTCTTCTTTACATAATCACTACCTAAAGTCATGTCGGAGTTTTATTTATTATGTTCTAGATGCTATTCTTGATCCCTCCTGCTGTCCTCCTGTGGCTCTTTATGATGGAGACTCTCAGTCTTTTAATACACTGTGGTATATAGTGGCAGTGTTCTGTGGCCTGCACTGTGTGTGTGTGTGACAGAGAAGCTACACAGACTTGCTACTACCAAGTTGTCTGAAGCTGGGGGTATTGACTTGGTCATGTACGTGCTTCCCCATAGTCCTGTATTTCTGTGCTCCATACATCCTTAAGGAAACTGTCATCAGCACTGTTGTGACTGTATCTTATACACATATGAAGGAACTAGCTTTAAACTAGATAAATGAAATATTGCTGTCAACATAGCTGTGGCAGACTGGAGCTCAGTGTGGGCTCACTGCCTGAATATGTATTTAGCTCTCAGGCAGATTTGCTAGGTTTTCTTTGATCTTCACGAGCTGCAGCAGCCCCAGTGCTAGCAGAACCTCAGCTAACCGGGTGAATGCTTGTGTTAACCTAAAGTATGAGTTTAAAGCTTCCAAACGAGCTGCAAGACGTCTCGAGTGGAGACTGGAGTCAACAGAGGAGTGCTGGATGCTTTGGGGCAATTCCTTCCATAAGTAACTTACTGTGTACCCTGGTCCCATGGATTAAGAAATTAAAAAGAATAACCTGCAATGAGGTAAAGGGGCTAATGCAGCACAGTAGATTGGTAGAATGACAGAACTTTAGGTTTACTCTGATTCTAAAACTCAGCAAATCTGTATTTCTTTCATGTACAGAGTGAGATTCACAGTTTGTTTCTACAGCAAATTGTTCAGATTGTGAATTATACTAAATCTTGAAACCTCAGGCAAAGGAGCTAACTCCCAAAGCAGCAGTATTCCAGGAGAAGGGAAGAAAGAAGTACATAATCACCTGCTACTGTCACAAGTGTTAAAATATATCATCTCTAATGAGAAAGCCAGTGCATACTAATAAAAAGGAAAAGGATGAGCAATAGAGATGTATGAATGGGAAGCTGCAGAGGTTGTACGTTCCATAAATCTTACAGTATGGTAGAGACATAGTGCTGGGTAGCTATATGGTTATTATAAAATATACCTCATTACAAATTTACAACACCTTCTTGGTTGGTCTTACAAATTCAGGAGAGATCTGAGAGCTAAACTCAATTTGTTTTATAGCATAAAGATTTTGAGCCTGAGCTAGCTAAAATGAATGTATAAACAATCTGCTCTTAATGCACTTGAAGAGGAATGAAAGTTTCCTTTGACCTCAATGAGCAGTTGCCAGAGTAAACAATAAAGGTGAAATTCTGATAGTGTAGCAGAGACTGGCGAGAAGGGGAGATGTTCGAGTCTGTTTCTGGTGGAACATTCTAGGCCGGCTCGCTGCATAACCGGGTGGTGCTGAAACGTGGGAAAGGGCAGGAGTGTGCTGCTCATGGGCAGCAGGGCACTAGGATTGCTGCTTTCGATGGCAGTGAGCTGCTACACGAGATTCCTATTCGCAAAAAGGGTGCGTGTTCTGAGTATGTTCACTAGGGTAACAACTACTCAGCATCATTCTCTCTTCTTGGCAATACCCTGTTTGTGGTCTCTGCGTGTCAATAGGATTTATGTTAGTGTTTAATCTAACTCAACCAGGTCTAAAACAGGTGATTAGAATGGTTTCTATATTGAATGCTTTGCTAAACTATCTCCATCTGAGCTTTTTATGAGACTGCATCCTGCAAGATGCCATTACCAGTGCAGCCAGGTGGAAGAGAGGGAGCTTAAAAGACGCCATCCCTGCCTGGACTCTGGTGCTCCCCTTTTCCAATTCTGTGGAATTAGGTAATCCACAGAGGGTCAAAGAAAGCCCTTAGTGCTGCTTAAAACCAAGATTTCTTTCAGCTCCATAGTACTGCGCTGCAATTCTCTGTTCTGGATCCTAGTTACGAAACACCCACGGCTGTGACATGATGGAGCTTTGATTGGACTGTGGTGCTGTATCAGAGGAGCAACAGCAGCCAGGTGGCTGCCAGGGTTTGGCTGATCAGTTAGATCCTCTCTGAAAAGCTGTAAGTTTTCAATCAAATGAATGAGCAGCATCTGACCCATGCAACCATTGGAGTAATAGTGCCAACAAAAGGCTAGAGGCAGGGACAGAGGAACCCTTAGGGCAATTAGGATCTGCAGCTGGTTGCAAATTTGGTGGAGATATATATATATATATATATATTTAATCTCTTTTTCTCACTTGTGATGTTATTTTCTTCAGGCAGTTTATGGACGACAAAGAAAGAAACTTCTCTCCTTTGACAACTTGTATTTCTTAGATACACAGTGTAGTGCATACCAGTGTTATGGAATAGGAGTTTTGGCTGACATGACTCTGAATTATTACTAACGGTTTGGAGAGTTTCCTTCCAAACATGCCAATAGGAAAGTTTACATAGTGCAAGAGATTAGCTTGGTATAATAAACAGTGTTCAACTGAATCTGGAAAATCTCAGCAGCTTAACCAATACATAAATATATACATACATCTAACCCTCGAACAAGAATGTGAAACAGAAGCCAGAGAGATTAAGTTGTGAAACAAGCTCCATTGCCAGTTCTTTCACTGGCCTCATAGGATAATCTGCCTTTCTCTTGTATTTAAGATTTTCTAGAGCTTTCATAACTAACCACGGTGTTCTACTTGCTCAGTATTTTCTAATGCACATTTGGCTCATGTAAATCTGTACCTTTATCATTTTTGAATTTATCACCTGTAAGTAGTTTGTGTTTCAGTAACCTTTCCACTGAATTCTCAAAAACTTAAGTAGAAAACTTAAATAGAAGGTAAAACTCTGTGCTGTCTTTACAGATGAGCAGTTTATGGAAGCCACAGGCTTCAGGGAGTGCTAGGTTTTGTGTTTGGATTGTAGGGCAATCTGGAAGCTCTTGCATGGGGTTTACCATCTGGATGGCTTCTTAGGGACTCTACTTCTGTAGACACTGAGGAGCCCTGTTTATTGCAGTGATGCCATAGGGTAAAGCACTGTTGGAAGATGGTGGTGTTGTGTCCTTTGTGGCTGGCAAAACAATGGAACCCATCAGCAGGGAAATTCCTCACCCAGATTGCCGTTGTGTAGAAAATTCTTGTAGACTTTTCTTGTAGCCTGAAAGAGTATTATTCTCACAGCAGAGAACTGAAGTCGAACAGAAGGAGTCCTCTGGCAAAGAGCAATTCCCCAGGCTAAAGAAGCTAGATAGAAAAGCATTCTACAGAAGAAACACAGTTTTCTTCCATAATCTCCTCTTGGATTTTCTTTTTAGTATGTGCAGAGCTTTGGGGAGCCCTGAAACAGCTGCTATTAAAAAGTTCAAATGTCATCCAGATTTTGTGGGGCTACAGCTGTCTTCCTACCTTCCTCTGCACAGAGTAAAAGGCAAGAATGGGAGTCTGGTAACCAGGAGCCAGATCAGGAAGGAAGTTTTGAGCTCGAGCGCTCTTGGGTCTGGGCATGACTGCCATGCCTCGCTTTCAGACCAGAGAAAGAGGGAGCACAAAGACCCACCGTGTTTATTCTGCCACTTGACAGTGTGAGCCCTAGCTCGATCTCATAAGTGAACTCACCTAGGGTGGCAGTGCAAAAAGATAGGTGTTGTCACAGGTTCAGGCCAAGCACCAGAGAGCCCTCCAAGACAAATCTCATGCGTGCTTGGTGCCTCAGGGAAAGCTTGAACTTTCCTTCATTTGATGCACAGATAAGCTGTGTGTGGCACAGTCTGCCAGCAGATCTCCTGGGCTCTTCAATGCAGAATGTAGAAACCGGAGAGCCAGGCCAATAGCCGGCTGCAGTACGGGAAGGTGCTTGGGTTGAAGGCTTACTTAGCTCTGCCTTTTAACCTTGAAAAATACCTATGTGTATGACCAGGACATATTGTTATCCTTGGGGAAGAGGTGGCAAAAGAAAGCCTGTTGAAAGCTCTGGTGTTTGACACATCAGAAACTTCCGATAGTGCTGAAGACTAATTATCCATCAGCCTCATATGAATTACCTAGATTGTCATCACACAGGGTTAGAACTGCACACGCAGACAGCTCATTTCACAAGCTAATAGCCTTTAATATCCTTCTGCCATGTTCCACAGTCAAATTATTCATTTATTTAGCATATCAGATCAAAAGAGGGAGGGAAAAGCATTATGCTATAGAGGCTCTTGCACCTACAGATGTGGCCTACATTGTGGAAATTGCCTCTGTCTCTTGTTTTATTAACAGCTGGCAATATGACTTGTAGAAAGCTTTGTAGGAAAGGGTCTTGACCTAGCTTGTCATCCTGTCTGGCATTTCTGTGGGCTGGTTGTTATCCTGAATGGCCTCTCTACTTCTGCACTGTGCTGGTAGCATTTGTGCAATCATTTAAATATCTTCTCTATTTCCTCAAGTCAGGAGCTTAATAAAGCAACACCTCAGAGAATGGATTATGCTGCAGCCCCATGCTATATACCCATCCGTTACTGCAGACCTTATCCTTTAGGTGCCCTTTTTGGTATATGTATCAGACCACAGGAGTGGGTTCTTGATTACCAGAGAAGTATCCTAAGACCTTACCTTTGCACTAATGTCTTTCTGTGCAATAGCTGTTTTTATTCAGTTCCACCATATATAATACCTAGGCTCGGGCCTATTTGGTAATTGGGCCTCTTTGATAACTACTCTGGAAGAAATTAGCATCTTGCCCTTTATCCATAGGAAGGACAGAGGTACCTTGCAGGTGAAGAAAGAGAGAGAGAGGGAGAGGGAGGGAGAGAGAGGGAGAGGGAAAGAGAGAGAAGAGAGAGAAGAGAGAGAAAAGAAAACGAGACAGAATGAGAAAATAGTTGCAGCAGCTGGTCAGAACCCTAAGTGCTCATAGTATTGGATTTAGGGGAAAAGACTTAACTTTATGAATGAAAACATGAAGAAAAGAACAAGGGAGTGCTGTTAGTTCCTTATGAAGCACCTTTCAAGCAGGAAACCAGAGAAACATGTTCTGGTCTAACCCTAAAGCACATTTCAAAAAAAAACAAAAAAAACAAAAACAAAAACAAAAAAACAAAAAACCCTTCTACTTAGTTTTAAGTCTGTTTTAGTTGGAAAAAGAACAAATAAGAAATCTCTCTGATATTTCTTTGTGTCCTATAAAGATACATGTAAAAATACAAAGAAGTAGAATGTGGTGAATGGAAGGTAAAATACAAAAGTAAATTGTATAGGGTTGAAGGAGAAAATCCCTCCAGGCATTTTCAAAGACTATTGCAGATTACTGTTATTCGTAGCTATTACTAAGTACAACAAGAGTATTTATAATTCTTTCAAGTTATTCATCACTTTTACTTTCATGTAAAATAACTATTTTTATGGTCTTTAAGCCTTTTAAATTATTTCTTTCACTAAAATATGCAAATCTAAGAATGGCTTTAAGGTTTAGATAGAAATATAATTCTGCTAATAGCCTTGCCCAATTAGAAGAAAATATGGAAAAGAGCAAATAGATCTCAGCTCTGCAAGCATGCCCGTTAACTTTAGCATCATTATATTTTATTGTCTGTATGGACAAGAAAATTAAGGGAACGGGGAAACAGAGGCATGAAAAGAGTAATTTGTTGAAGATCTTGCTACAGCACAAAGGCGAGGTCAGGAAGAAAATTCAGGTTTCCTATGACCCTTATGGCTGCATTCCTTATGTGTGTCATGTGTGCGTCTAGCTATTGAATTGTTTGTGCTACACAATGAAACCCACTTTTTCCCCTGCTTCTATTCAATTTAAAGTTGCTTTCAGCATATCCGAATAATGTGACCTCTTTTATAAAATTTTTCTTACACATTTTGGAGAATTTCATTAGCTTTCAAACTTTTCCTCGTACATTTTCCTTTCAAAGCTCCACATATACACAGTTATTTGTGCCTCACAGGCTTCTGGTTTGCAGACAATGTACCATCATATAATGCTCACCTGGCTTTTTATAGGCTGGGCTGCTAAAGAAAGACGACTTACTATGCTAGCTCTCTCTGCTTTCTGCAGGTACTGTCTTACTGCAGCCACTTTTAAAACAGTTGTCGTATTTCATCCATGCTTGACAGAAGTGAAAAAATGTTTGAGAAGAATTAATTTCTACATATGAAGTAAAACTATAGGGCTAGGAAGTGAGGGGCTGGTTGCGCTCTGACTGAAGGAGAGGCTGTAGGTTGAACACAGGCTTATTTTAATAAGTAGAGACAGTAGAGAAGCTGCTTCTTCAAGGCCTCTTCTAAATTTTCTAATTAGACGCAAAATTAAACCAGAGTGTGCAGTTGACCTTGTAATAGCAATGTGTGGAAATAAAGCTTTGTTAGGTGTCCTATCCATGGATCTCTTCCCCTGTTCTCACCCTTCGTGTCATTCTATCCCTTCCAATAAGCCCTTTCAGATAAGTTACTGGAAATAGGAGAAGCTCATGATGTGGGAGTGTTTCATATGAGCAGTCACTCTGATTGTTGGAAAATATTGCTCAATTCTCTATCAGTTGAGCTGGAGATGGGACACAATTTATTTTTCTCAAACCCTGATTTTATTTTCCCATGGAACTATTTTCATCCATTTAGAACTTAAACTTTGGTCCTTATATTTTTAAAACTGTTTTCTTTTTTTTTTTTCCCTGTCCTCCTTTTCTACTGGAAAAAAATAGAAAAGGTCGAGAAGAAACAGAAGCAGAATTCTTGCTTTGTGTCATTTTCATTGGTGGAGGAAAAAAAAAAGTTTCCTTTTTTTATAGAAGAACCTACAGTCATTCCATAGTCTGTCTCCTTTCATGGTTCAAACTGTTCAGTCTTGGGAGAACTGCTAGACTACTTAGCTTCTTTACTGAAATTGTTATTATTAGGAAAGGTTTCAATTTTTGCTTTTCTATGAGAAATAAATCAGCAAACTCTCCAGTAATCTGTTTTGACTATATTGATTAGTACCCTTAATTTGAGAACAGTTTTTCGTTAAAGTATCTGTTTTGTTTCAAATAAAGTATATGGTAAAAGTCACCATGTTTTATTTTCTGCTCTATTGCTAATGATGACGTGTCCTTAGTGCCTGAGATTTTTCTAGCAGAAATGAAATCTGTCAGTTAATAATAGCACTTTGAGGGATTTGAGGCTGCTGTGTCCCTTTAGCCAGCCTTTCCTGATATTATTCTGTGCTCCAAGGCCAGACTTCACTTGCTAAGCTATGGGGAAAAGTGTCTGTAGAATCTGAATGACTTGAGTTTGCTCAGCTGAAAGGGAAGTTAAGGGCAGTGAAGCATCTTGACATCTGTTAGCTGCTCTCCATTTACTTTGAGAGACTTTTCTTTTTTTATATGTTGATAAGAAGTGTTAGGGTATTTGTTAGAGTTATCCCCTTTTAGTCTTCTTTATTGAATGAAAATGTCTTAACGATGGTAATTGCCCTTCCTGACAGGGGCCCCAAAATCAAGCAACACATCCCAGACTACACATCCCAGGTCAGATACCATTGCATTACTGAGGTTTTTAAAGCACTAAGCTGAGGAAAGGTCTTTTGAGAAGCATATACATTTTTTTTAAAAAAAGGCACATTTCTGTCTTCTGTCTATTCATATTTTCAATCTTCTAGATACAGAAGCATTTTTTATGTTACTAACTCTGAGTGACTTTTCTTGACAATGTAATGAGCAAGCTAAAGAAAATAATTTGTCTGCTTGAGATATCATTTCTAATATTGATTACAGAAGAAATGGAAGTAAGGGAGGACAAATTCACATATTGGATAAATAGGGGAAATCCTTTATGCTTCCAGTTGGGGAGCTGTTCTTTTTGGTCAGTAATTAAGAGGAATACTCTAATTTTGTGGTATAAGCTGTCAAGTCATCAGGAGCATATTTTGAGCAACTGCTCAAAGTGGAGTTATTTGTCATCAGCTTGAGACATGTATTCTGGTTGCTATGGCTTATGTTGTGATGTGAAGACCGAGACTAAACTTGGTATATAAATTGTCTGACACCATCCTGTTTTGAAGGCAAGGCAGTCGATACCTGGGAGAAAGCTGTGTGGCTGAAAAGCAGTAATTGCCTTGCCTGGCAAAGAAATATCATCCCTTCTGCAGCGCAGGGCCCGCGGGAAGCAGGAGGCTGCATAGGGAAGAGCTGGAGTGGCCAGGGCGGCATGGGAGGCGCAGAGCCCCAGGCGAGGATGACAGATACCCCATCTGTGGTTTGCTGCTTACCAGGAGAGGATGAGCAGCAGAGGCACCTGAGCCCTAATCCTGCACCAACTAAACCTAAGCTATGAACCAGGCATAATTCTTCAATGATTTTTTTGGTCTTGACTGTGAAATCCCACAGGTTGCGTAAATTTGAGTAATGAAACATTTTGCAAAGATTTTGAGGTATTAGCCTAGCAACCTGAAAGCCAGAATCTGTCACAGGATTTTTGTTTTATTTAGCAGTCAGCATGGGGCAAATGAAATCAATGGATCAAGATTGCAGACTTATGTAAAACAAGGAAAAAATATCTTTTTTTTTTTTTTTTTTTTTTTTAAACGTATACCTAGCTCACGGTATACTGTGAGCACAAGTCTAGCTTACACGGATCTAATTTAGCCTGTGGTTTACATTTTTATCCTCTGATCATTTCAAATCTTGTTCAGCATTTCATCCAGCACAAGCATAGTCTAATTTGATATAGAGTTCCACAATTATCTTTAAATACAATGCACATTTTTTTTTTCATTCTAAATCAGTTTTAAAATGTGTGTTAGGCTAAAACTTTGTCTGAGATGCTCTGTTTTTTCTTTTTAGTTTTAGTAAGCTTAGAGGCAAAACACATTCATATCAATACTGAGCATTTAAAAGAAGTAAACAAATCTCTGCTCCACTTATAAGCATTATGTGTAGTTATGAGTGATAAGAAACGTTCCTTTTTTCATGAAAAAAGCAGAACTGTATCACATTAAAGAAACATGACAGCTAAAATTGTCTCAACTCATTTTCTTTTTTGTATTAGAGTTCTGGTTATGCACTTAGTTGCACACTCATCACAGGTTTAAAAAAATTATACTAATGTAAAATTAACTGAAACTTTTAAAATATATTTAATGTGAAATATTGCAACAAGAAGTAAGTTTTGTTTGTTATGTGTTTAGGCATTCACCTACAATAGTAAAGCTCAAGATACCTACTTCATATGAATTATTTATTTAACTGGGGGGCTATACTTGTTTTCTGTGGGAGATTCTGTAGTTTGACCACTGCTGAAAATCTTGTCTTTGAGCTGGGGATGTTTCTGGGTACATTACTGTCATGGGTGAATTTCTGAAAAGCTGTAAGGAAGACAGTTCTGTAAGATGTTTTCTTAAAGAAACCCTAAGTGAATAAAAGAATTCTTATCGCACTTGTAAGAAGTATCAATATGCATTTTACTCATTAACTGTTTTTGCACATTTAAAGTAGGATATCAAAACTTAACTTTATTCATTATGAGATCTTTAAGAAGGCAAATTACTTTTTAAGTTTTGGAGTCAACTCGGGGAGGAGCAGGAGATCCCAAGAAAACCAAATGTGAGGGATGATGGGTTCTAATGTTATCTAGGGACTGTGGAGAGATAAGAAGACTTTTTGAGGAATTTTTTTTTTTCTGTTAATACCTGCAATAAGGATGTTCAGTTCTTCTGAGCTATTACCCACTTAAGCAGCTAATATCCATTTATGTCTCTTCCATGAGAAAAACTCAGAAATAAAATTTTCATTTCAAGCTTTTTGCAGCAAGAAAATACTGTTTCCTGAAGACATTTGTCTACTGTGGATTTCATGTTTCTGGAGATTATCTCCATGTTTCATCAGCTAACGATTTAAATTCTTTCTTCTTTCTACTAACTACCAAAGTAAAAAAATCTGTATTCAGTGTAGAAAACTATAAATGTTGTAAAACTCAGCAGAAGATCGATGATCTCTCTCTCTTTCATATAACTAAAGCAAAAGAGAAAAAAAAAAAAAAAAAAAAAAAAAAACTCCTGAGTATATAAAAAAGAAATATTTCCTAATTATATTGGTGTATTTTATAGACAGATTTCACTAGGGTCTATAAATAGGACCCTATTCCTTTTGATAGAATCTAAAACTTTCTAGGATGGAACTTTTCCAGAAATTTCTGGACATACATATCCATCTGTGCCATGATGCTTGTTGGCCTCAAATAGCTGAGGAGACCTTGAAGACTCCTATAACTGTCTCCTCAGCTGAAAGAGTAATTAATACATCGTTGGCTGTCTACAAAAGTCCTGTCTTATCGGTGCATATCTTTCTAGTTGAGTGAATCTTAGAAAAGAACATTGGCAAATTTGCTGTCAAAATGAATTGATCTATAGAAAGTATAGTAGAAAGTATTATGTATTCTTACTAAAAAAAACTAAAGAAATATTCTGTTATATTTTGTACAGTGGTGAATATTCTGCTTGTCATTTTTAATTTTTTCAGAAGTTGGTGAAAACAGCATTGACAGAGTTGTTGAGAGTGTTGACTTTCAGTAGGTGAATGTTATTTTTCTTTCGCAACATATTCAAAATACATGTTCATGGTAGAGTCTGAATATGAATTTCTGAAATATGTTGAAGTTTAAGGGTAAGTTGCCACAACGAATTGATGACAAATGTTAAGTTTATTCAAAAATATACTGTGTCATAGCTGAAAAGTTATAAATGGGTTTCATGTGGTAACATATTTTCTCTCTTAAATACGTGATTTTTCATTTTCAACAGACAAAAATTGGTCACTTTCTTGAAAAAACATGTTGTCATTTCTTTTTTTTTTGTCCCAACCAAATAAGCCAAGATATATGGATATCTTTATCCTTACTGTTAAAAAAAAAAAAAATTAAGACTGTATGGTTGAAGATGACGGACGATCTTGCCTGTAGGGAATATTTGTGGAGGGGCCAGTTCCTCAAATGGCTATTTTTTCTGATAGAAATGTGCTGAATTCTCCTTAACCCAAGAGGAAAATGCAGAAATCAGTAAAGATAGAAGTCAAGAAACTTGAAGTGGACCAATCAGCTAGGCTGCTTTTTATTTGGGGAATTCAGCATTTCTGACAGAGCAGTCCCTCACGTTGAAGTCCTGCTTGTCTCAGTTTGTTTAGAAGTGTTGTCTGCTGCAGCAGCTGTCTCCAAAGCAGCGCGGAACAGGCTCTGTGGGCAGATCCGCGCTGTGGGAATTCTGCTCCAAGGGAGATCTCGCGCTGCGGCAATTAGCAGCTCCCATGCCCAGGGCGATGCTCAGGCACCGCACGCTGGGGATGTCGGCCGAGCCCTGCAGCACAGGCTCTGTCCAGCTCAGGAGCTGGTGTGTGTGAATGGGGCAAAATTGCTCGTTCCTAAACGTTTGGCCTCGATTTTATTCTGTCGCTTTTGCGTAGGCTACCTAGTAGTCTTGATTTTTTTTTTTTTTTTCCTGTTGTGAGTGAGAGAAGATTTCTCATACTTTTTTAGAGACATTGGAGGTCACAGTCAGGCTTGGATTCATGAAAGAATTTAGGCATCTAAAGCTCTTACAACTTTGAAAACTTGCCAGAGTTGAAAACCCACAACTCTATTGAAAAGTTCTGAACTAAAAGTCTAAACTTCTGTTTTCAGATCTTTGTGTAGGGGGTGTTGTAGATTCCGAATGGCTCCAACTCCTTTTCATAACTTCCTTTGATAAGTAAGCAGATTTTTCTTTTTACTCCATTCAGAAGCAACTGTTACAGCAACTTCTCTTCGTGTTAACTTTGTGCGATTACTTTTCATCTTCATGGGTACCGCTGGTCCTGATTTTACCTGAAATATTAAGTGTGGACCTCAAGAACTAGGCTCCAGTGTAGCTGGGAATAAAAAGCACCATCTTACAAAGGCGAAATAAAGCTGCAAGTTTAAAAACACCAAAAATGCAAGCACCTTAAAGCAGTTCGAAGTCTAGGGAGAGCTTACAACTGCTTGCAAAATTCAAGGATCCTTCTCCTCCCACCCCACCTACTGCTAGCACAGCTGTCGCTGTAAAAAGTTTGTTCTGCACAATGGAGTTTCCATACTGTTAGAAAAGGAGACTGAAATATTTTTGCTGTGATCAGACTAGATGAATTTCACTCCTCTCTGCAGAAGAACAGGCTGGCTGAGACCCAGGCAAGCCACCCTTACTCTTTATTTTGAGGGCACGTAAGACATGTGCTGATTGTCTGATCAAGAATGAGTTCAGGGTGAATTCTGCACCTTCCCTTTAGCTACATCTTGTGGCAGGAGGTGATCCGAGGCAATGCCAGGTGCAGGGACTGGAGGTGCCTCCCCGCATGGTTCCCATTCCCTGTACTTGCCATGGTGTCCCTTGGTCCTCCCGTGCCAAAGCCAGGCTGGGTGATGGTGCCTGCCGCGGGGCAGGTCTCCGATGGGCGAGAGGTGCCAGCGGGACAGGAGGCCCCTGGCTTCCCCGGCCCCTCACCTGAGCAGGGCTTGCAGGGAGGGTTGGGGCAGGTCTGCTCAGGCTCATTGGCCTGAGAGCTTAATTAGAGCTAGTAAAATAAACACAAAATCTATGCTCTGCCCTTTATAACCCTGACATTTCACTCATTTGGTGAAGCCATTCATGTCACTTAGACTGGAATATGTTGTTGAGCTTGTTAATGACTACCCTGAGCAAATGCCTCTCTTCCAGTGCCAGTAACCCTGTGAACGAGTTTAAGTTGTAGTATTCACATGGATCCTCCATGGTTGCTCCCGTTCATTCAGAAATGTGGCTGTTCTTGTTAACTAAATGACAACTTTCTCCAGTCATAATTTTTGTGATGAAAATTAACTTAAATTCAGACAGGAATTCTTGGCGATTTACTAATGTAAAAGTATCAAACTAAACCTATGCTTATTATTAAGTGGACGGAAGAATAAGGAAGAATTGTCTTCAATGGCACTGTATTAAAGGGAAGTTTTGGCCTGGGTCTCATGGATATTGAAAGGGAAATAATAAAACATCTTTCAAAATTAAGATATCTTAGTCCCATAATAATAAATATAGATAGTCTACCTAGATATGCTATTAGAGTCCATATCTAATATTTACATGTTCTTTTCTATGAGGATGTTATGAAAAAATCTGCAGCTATACCATTGCACATCAAGGGTCCACATACTTAGAGGCTGTCACTGAAGCATTAAATGAAGGTTTGTGGAAAATTTTTCTTGTTACAAAAATCAAGGATGAAACAGCACCTTCCAGGTCAATAATTCACACTTCAGGAGTTCACTTGGCTAGAAAAGTGTAGCGTTTGTTCTTAAAGCTATAGCTAGAAGAGAATGCAGTATTCCATTTGGAAAGATGTCAGATATATATAGATTAGGATAAAGAGCTGCTAAGGTTAATAGGAATTTTAAAGAGGAAGAGAAGGGAAGAGAAGAGAGAATAGAGAAGAGAAATAGCTGACATTTCCTTGGGTAATGGTTCCATTCCTTTAAAATAAGAAATAAGGAGCTTGTGTAAGAACCCTAGGGAGGAAGGATGGGTAGTCGTGACCCAGAAAATATTTTAATTATTTTCTAGGGGAAGAAATTGCCCCAACTTACCTTGAATGTGTAGTCAAGGGCTCTTGTGAGCCTACTCCATTCCACCACTTCACGGGATACGACTCCACTATACCACTCCACCTTACAGGATAAGAAATAGTTGAAAGCCATTTTTTTTTTTCCAGATTTCATGGCTCTTCCCCTCGGGGTTATTCAGCGGTACTTACAGATCCTACTATTGTTTTGATGTCATAACAGAGACGACTTGTCACGCATCTTTTAATAGAGGATGCCATTGCTTGTGATGACATACAGATGCATTCAACCACTTCCTAAGTACCTGAAGGATGTTTGATGTGTCTTTGTTTATGTGTATATATTATAAATTTACTTACAAAAAGGAAAAGGATGTTCCATTGGATTAAATCTGTACAGAAAGGACAGACCGGGAATTAAATGAAGTTACTTTAGGGAACATCTCCTCCTAAAAGTAGTGGATGCCTTTCTCAGTATGTCTTATGTCAATAGGGCTTGTCTAAATTATAGATTTTAGAGTATTTTCTGCATCATTTCCTCGTCGTAGTTTCATGCTCACGGAAAACGGTTAAAGGTTTAAGATATAGACTCCTTAAGATACAGCTCTTTAAGAAGCTAGTATGCCTCCAATGGAAAAAGGAGTATTTTATAGTATATGGATAGGAGGATTCCAGGGAACTATTTTCGGGCTCTGTCATCAACCTGCTAGCAAATTATATTATTATCCCCTGTTGTCATCCACAGATTCTGCAATGTTTAGTTCATAAACAAAAAAGACTGACTTAGACAAAAATTCATGCCAGAGAGATTAAAGGAACTAATCTGTGCGCCTACCTCATTAGGAGGAGCTGCTCAAGAACATGTTGTCCTTATATACAGATTGCCCCTGTAAGGCTGCCAATGTCAGCAAGACCTTGGGTGCATCTGTCATGCTAGTGACTGTAGACTTGGTACATTTTCTCATGTGTATGTGTGCATAAGCGCAAAAAATTTCTGTCAACTCTTTTTTGTTTCCATGAGTTTACTCCTTGCGCTTCTTAGATTGTGTAGGAGCAAGTATCCATAGACACAATATAAAAACAATTAAAAAATACTTAGATGGTAAAATCTCTTTTCTGTTATCTACAGGACTTTTTTTGGATAAGTGAATTTATACTGAAAACCATTTTTTCTCTAAGATTTCAGCTCTTCCATGAGCTGGGTAGGTCAAAGAATAATTGTAAATACTTTAGCCAAAAAAAGCATTTTCTTTATTTGTTACTGTAAAAATAATAATAGTGTAGATTGTCATGACTTTTTTTTTTTTAAAGTGTTTTTTAGTGTATGAAAGTTTTCCAGACATTTTATTAGAACAGCTTTTTCAGCATGGGATTTCTCTGTGGTCCTGGTAGTTGCTTGCGTTGAATTATTCACCAGTTCTCAGGTTATTCAGTAACAGCGTTCTTCTCCCTACTGCTCTGCACGTCACTGCAGCAGGCTCAAATGTTCAATTTTGTGCAAGAGTGATTCCACATTAAGAGCATTTACTCTGTCCAACAGATCTTGTGATCCTTCCTTTAATGGCTGCTATTGTCTTTTGCCACCTCCTATTTGTTTTTAATCTGCTTAATGTGCGAGTTACCCTGCAGTGCTCCCAAAGCTGAAAGTTTATGAGACATCTTATTTTAGTAGGTCTACATGACTTGCATAAATCTACTAAAATAATAGTCTACTGCATCCTCCATTCAAAATCTAATAAGCATTCAACTTTGTTCCTTTGCCAGCTGGCAGACCTTTGTGATATCACCCTGATTTTATGACGAAACGCCGATGTGCATCAGTGGTGGGCCCTGAGATAGCTAAGGATTTCAAGGCCAAGCCAAGGGCTATAGAGTCACCCAGGCACCGCGTGGAAAATGAATGTGGTGGGGATCATGAGGAGACTTTGGGATCTCAGTGTTTTCTCTTGTATTTGTGTGCATCCCTGTTCATTTTGGTCACCCACTAGAAAAGAGTGACTAAATACATAATCCTTGACATTGTTCAACGCAACAATATTTAGGGCACTTAGGGTGGTATCCAGGGTTTGCATGGAAGTGTTGCTGTGGAGATGTAGAATTTGAGGGCACAGTGCTCCCTGGAGCTCAGGGAGCACTCTTTCAAAATGGAACCTGAAACAGAGGATGCCCCGCAAAAACCAAAGCACAAATGTGCTCCAAAGCTTCTGTTGCAAAGTGTGTGGAAGGCTGCAGTCTTGCTCTTGCAAGAGGATAGAATAGCTAACCTAATAGATACTTTGCCTCCTAACTTGTATGATTTAATGAGAAAAAGATAAATAATCTTTCCTAGCAATGCTATTTTTCAAATAGACATGCTGCTGTAGGAAAGAACCTGATACTCTCCTCAAGAAGAGAGAATTTGAGAGCTTTGTGATCGATGATATTCAGCAAGTAATGCCTGGAATACTAAGTCCTAATTTTCTGAAGTTAATGGAAGAAAGCATAATGACAAATGGTAGAAGATGCCATGCCTCGCTTTCAAATGTAAATTTCTCCAAAAGGGATATTTCAAAAGCGACCTCTCAGGATGGCAGGCAAGTGTGCATTTTAATCAGAGCTGAACTGTTAATCCCAGAACTGGCTCTCAGATGTTGAAGGCCTCAACCAGCAGTTCAGCTGCTGCTGACAGGCTGCCTCCTAAACTAAGCGTGGACATGATGGGTATAACTATTGCATCTGTCGATCACAAGCTTCCCAGCCGAGGTGGTTCATGACCCCAGATTGCGACCAGTGATGACTCCTCTTGAGCCAAACTTTGCAGGCTTCACAGAGCCAACTCTGCTGCAGAACGTTGTCCTTCAATAGGACATTTTGCTGTGCTGGATCAGCAAAGGAGGAGAGGAAACCTACTCCAATTTTGAATTTAAGAGTTATTCCACCATTTTACAAGCGGTAAAAGAACTCTTTCAGGGTCATATAAAAGCCATCTTTTGTCCTTTTATTATAAAGGGAAATTGATGTAATTAACATCAGATAGTGCAATTGCGCTCTGCTGTGTCATCGAAAGGTGATGTTTGGCTTTGGCACTTGCTGAATGTAGTTCAAGTTTATTGGATGGTTTGGAACAGGGATAGTACCAGTCTGGCTGGGGAAAGGAGGGGGAGCAGCCCCCTGAAGATGAACTGATAGCAAGAGCATTGCACCTTTGCCATTTTGTTTGGTAACAATTGTCTTTAAATTAACATGGTCTGTAGTTGGTGAAAAGGCAACGCCATGCTGCTATGGAGGTAATGGCTCCTAGTTATTGAAACTGATTTAGTTAAAACCTGTCACTAGCTAACTCTGTTGGAAACTCCGGCAGTTAGGTGTATACAAGGACAAGTCACGTTGTTTTAGTGTGCATGAGGGAGGGTAGAAAATTAGTATCCATAGTGGGAAGAAGTGAGTTGTCTGAATAGACAAGAGATGTAATTCATTTCCGAATCCCCTTCCAAGGCTGAATTGCTATACCCCTGCAGAATTTTGTGCATCCAGAGACAGGCAGAGTCCACTGACACTCAGACTTAGCACTCTTCCTTTGCTTTTTCCTCTCATTCCATCTGTTCACCTAGCACCTGTATTTTTATGCCTCACTGACTCTCCATCTGCTTCTATAATCTGCATCTTTCTCCTCTGCTCATGGCCCTTAAAATTTCTAACAGGGCTAGGGAGGCATTTGGAATGAACCCCTCAACATGTTCATCCTGCAAAGTCTGAACACTAATGCTTTCGGCTCCTGCCTGCTGCAGGAGCACTCACACTTGCTTCACCTCCTCCAGGGCAGCTTTAGACTATTTCTAATGGCCCACCATCTGCTTCCAATAAGCAGTTAAATCTTATTTCACCCAGCTGTTGCTGTTTCTGCAATTTGAACCTTTGTCCATGTATGTCCTCTGCAGGAGAATGCTATGCAGTGGCAGGATTGCTGTAGACCACTGTGACCTGGCTTGCAGCAATCCCTGACTTCTTGATGGGAAGTTACTGGGTGTGGAAAATAGTCTTGCTGTTTCTGTGTTGATATTGGACCGCAGTAAGTTTATATTCACCTCTCACCTTTCTTTCACAAAAGCCAAATTGAAAAAAAAGAACATGTCATTCATTGTGAAATATAATGCTGGAAACTGATCCTGTATTATAGTAAAATTGCAACATACTGAGGCTTAAAAAAAAAAAAAAAAAAAAAAATCTAAGCATGCAAAATGGCCATAAAAATGTTAGCTGAAATAGAGAAAATTATGCTCTTCTGTTCAGGTTTTTTCCTTGCTATTTTGCTGTGCAGTTTAAATTGGTATACAGCCTTTAATGTATTATATAATTCTTATTACATGAATATAGTCACTGAGTTTCCCTCTTATTTAACCAAAATATATTGTTTCCAATTATTCCATAGACAGAACACTGTTTACAATTGAAATCTGACATATTAGAAAATTGTGGAATATGGCTATGAAAAATAGAAAGGCCTTTCATAACGTAAATGTAAGAAATACAAAGTATTATGAAATATTGCATAGTTTGCCAATACAGTAGCACTGTGAAACCTCACAGCAAGCTTGTATATGAAGAGGGTATTTTAGAAAGTCTTGAGACTGTGTTTAGTATTTGGCATTGAGTCACATTCAGTAGATACGTGTCATAAACATGTAATGCTATAAACTTATCTAAAAGATCATGTCATTCATAACTGTATTTACTGCCCACTTACTGCCCACTGTAGGCATCAGTTCCTTTTGAGGTCCACTAGTAAATTTAATATCTCCTTGGCTCAATGAGGCAAATTATATTTTGCATAGTGACTCTTTTTCATAGGCCTATAACATCGCTATGCTCATATATTGAGAATAAGTGAAGCTTTAATTGCTCTCATGACTTTTATTAAAATACTTCTAAAATATGTACATGGACAAATTAGAAATGTATTGTAAGGGGTGCATTTTCTCCTGCTTAGAATTCCACTAATACCACTTGGGCTATATCAATTAGACCTATTACTCACAAAAAAATATGTCACTATCAAGAAACTGCTACTTAACCTTCTTTGGAGAAACCTTTCAGATTGTGCTTTGTAAATGTTTTGGTTCACAGGGGGAAAATATCCAAAAATGTGGAAAAGCAAGTAGCCTTGCAAACATGTTTGTTAAAAAGTCAGCAAAATTTTTGTCTCTTTAGTCTACCTTTGGCCTGTGCGGTCCCATGTTGTTTCCCAATTTATGTTCTTCTGTGGCTGTGTATACTTGCAGGCCTCTCTATTCCTCTCCTTGTTTCACCTATAATAACACAACACACGAGACTTTGCTCTCTGATGCATATTTACATAAAGACTATTAAAGTAACCCACACAGTCAAGTTCTGCATTAAGATACTTCAGGATGAAAGACAAGCTGAATAAATGGAAAGTATTAAGGTCTTTAGAACCTTGGAATTTCCCCCTATGTTTTTTTTAAAGCAAGTCCTACCAACGGTTAATTATAGGCTGACACTATAAGGATCCTAACCAGATGAAAGGTAGCCTGTGATCCTGCATCATGTATGATTTGGTGTTACGAGTATTTGGTTACAGCTGCTGTACTAGGAAAGTCAAGGATTAGACTTTTTTTTTTTTTTTTAAAGAATGACCTAGGATTTATAGAAAAACATCACAGCTGCAAACGGTGACTCCGTTGCAGGCATGTTGAAACTATGTTAAGATTACAAGTCAGCTTTTTTTTCATATCTTTTAGTCCTAGCTCTCTTCTTATTGTAGCCCCCTGTCAATCAACTCATTATCAAAATGGAAAATCTTGGAGAGTTATTATTCCAGAGGCCTGAGTCTCTCTGCCATTTTTAGTTTATCATAATGCAATTCAATCTCCCACTGAATGTCACTTTGCTGATGTATACTTTGCTTGCAGCACTTTCAGTGTAACAGAATATAGCCATTCCCACTATTTCTTAATCTTCTGCTGGCATTCAGGCCATTTTAAGAAGGTAACCTAGTATCATTCTCTCAGGCATTCCGCTAATCTAGTGCAAAAGAACTTTAAATAAGTAGCTGCCTTGGTCTGTTTGACTGGAGAAGACACTCAGCTTTGTATAAATAAAAATCTCCATGCTGGATGCCTGAGATGTAAACAGGAAAGGTACGTATGTGCTATTAATAATTAGTGCTTCGAGCTTCCACAGCGCCTTTCATCTGAAGTTCTAAAAGTGCTTTGGAAATACTGAGCCCCACAACACCCTTTACTCAGAGGTAAACACGAAACCCACGGAGGGCATGTGACGTGCCCAAGGTGACAGAGCCAAGGTCACGTGCAAGTCCTGGCTTTAGGGCTCCTGCTCCAAGCAGAAAGCTGCAACCTCAAGCCCTTGGAAAATAAACAAATAAAAGTAAAAGCAGGTTTTCAGTGGTGCAGGGGGACTGGCTGGAGATGAGGTCTAAGTTCAGTAACGATCATAAAATGACCATATGCAGGTGTGTACATTTTAATTCTGTATGGAACTATAACAGTAATGAAATGAGATTGAGCTCAAATGAATAATGAGCTCTAAATTGAGAAATGGTGTGATAATGTTTTCTGCAGTTCAATTAGTCAGCCATCTGTAGTACTTTCTAGTAATAGTTTCACTGCCTGCTTTAGGAGAGATTCAGATGCCTCTCTCCGCTTTTAGAGAACACGCACACGTTGCACGTGAGACAGTGGGCACTGCAAGGACAGTGCAGCAGGATGCTTGTGTGCGTTGACCCACATGCAACACGTCCAAGTTTAATACGAAGCCATTTTAAATGCAAACTATTAATGGAAAAAAAAAAAAACGGATATAACTAAATTTACTGCTGAACCATTCATTTCCTTCATAAACAGTTTTTCATGTTAGGGAAAATTTATCTTGAACTTGAATATTCTTTTGTCTCTTCTGCACTGTTTAACCTGAGTTTGGATGTTGCCTGGTGTACTGAGGCTCAGTATGGCCAAGCCTAGGAGTATCTTCTGTTTCTTTATAGAAACACTGAAATGCATCGACTCCCAACAACTTGTCCTTGCTAGGAGATGAATTTTATTCTCAGCAGCTGGAGTTCATAAGGATCTCATCCTTCATCTAGGAGGGTTTAACAAACTACGGAACTGGGATTATTTTTTTTATTATAAGTAGGAGTAGGATGATAAGACAAGATATTTCTTGCTGCAGAAGCATTGGTCTGAGGTAAGAATCAGATAACGCGGAACTTTTGAACAAGCTGGAGGAAACTGAAGGAAGTAAAGCAAATCTGATCTGATTGTCTAAATAAGAAACAGCTGAGTCCTTAGTATTTCCTTAAACTTGATATTAGTCCAAACAAATGGGATAGCCTTTGGTTTATCACAGCTTCCTGGAGAAGACTGAAGAGATGATAGTCTCTGCTTCAAAATGGCTAATCCTGAATTTGTTAGTGAGGATTTTTTATTTTATTTTATTTTATTTTATTTTATTTTATTTTATTTTATTTTATTTTATTTTATTTTTTAATTAGGAAAAGCTAAACACCTAAAAAGGTTGGACCTATACTTTCGCTTTTAGCATTCGCTGCCAACAACACAAGTGAATGACCCGGTAACAATGTGTAAGGAGAGTTTCTGCATTACTTGCAAGCTATCTGCTGAATCACCAAATCATTGTAAATCAGTTCTCGTTCCATCCAGATCAATAATGTTTAAAAGTTTGAGAACTTTAACTTTTTGACCATAAAATATCCTCTAATAGTACAACACACGGCTACTCCAAGCAATAATGTGGTCAGGAGAGAGGGTAAGAAGGACTTATTCCTGCCATCGTGAGGAGAGCTGTATGCACCTCTGGAATGCCATGTTGGTAGATACGAATGAACATCATTCACCTGTCTCAAAAGGATGAGCACCTCAGGTGTGTAGCAGGAAAAAGGGCACTTCTCCATACTGTTTATTCTGGTCCAGGTGAAACAAAAATACAGCCTGGGGTTTCAAATCTGAGTTCTGGCTGTGTAGTGACCAATGTGAGATGACTACAGACTCCCTTTGATTTGCATGCCCTGTACTAGCAGGGTCAGCACAAGTGCAATAGCACCACTGTATTTCAGAAGCATTAATGACTTCTTCCGGATATGTCTATCTACATAGCCACCTCAGGGTTCACAATCCAGATGGATTTTTTTTTGTCAGTGCAGATTTTTAAAAGAGCCATTGGAGACACTGCTGCCTGTGCAAAGATGAGGGCCCTTGTCTAAGCTTTTGGTAAGAGGCTAGAAGAATTTCACATATTGCATAACCAAGTGTCAAGTCCTCTCTGGCAACAACTGCCTATTTTGGAAGAGCCAGTGGTTGCTATTTGCCTTACTTTACCTTTGTCTTACTATATTTCTGAGAAGGCCTGGCATACTGAAAAAGATTTATTTTGAATACTATAACATATTCTTACTGTAAGAACATACAGATCCAAATTCCCTCCCACACTGGATAATAAGGCTTCTGTTCTTCCTACATACTTAAAAATGTTTGTGCATTTCAGAATAATGTTTAAAGGTGCTATAGTGCTGTGCTGCCAGGAAACCGCACCAGAACAAAATATCTCAGCTAGGGTACTTGAAGGTAATGAAGATAATGGTCAAAAACTGAAAGAACTGATAATGAAAAAAAAAAAAAAAACATATGAGTTTGAATTTCTTTTCGGGACCCAGTTCCCAAATGTTAATTTCAATCACATTTTAAACACATACAACTTCAATTGCTCAGTTCCATAATATAGATTCATATAATATCATATCAATACAATTCATGATACGAATTTATGCTATTACCATGTCAGTCATTGTGGTGATTTAGCAAAGTCTACAGGCTCCTGGTCTGGAAACATGAGTGACTTCAATGCTTTGAAGAAAGCTGTTATAGTTGCTGCCATGCTTTGATGCCCTGTGAAGGGATGGTAGCAACCAGCAGGAAACCTCACTCTGTGGTGTTAGCTCTCAGAGAAAGAGTAAATGCAAAGCAATGGTGTTCTGATTACGTTTTCTAAAAGAGGAGGCTACCTTCATGTTGTTCAGAGACCGGAAGAAACAGAATTGACTTGTGCATTATTGACTTGTCTTTTTACTATAACTTTTAGTGCTGTTTAACATAACCTAGGTCATGTCTTCCACTTCTTGATAACGACGGAAAGCTGGTTAAACCTATCACCAATTAACTGGCAGTGCCTTTCACTGAAAAGGTACTAAACTGATGTACAATGAACCAAAGTGTATTGTCTAAACACTGTCTACTAAAACAGTGTTTATTTGTCTTAATGCTAACCTGCCCTTGGCAGACTTTCATTCACCTATTGCTTTCCTGCAGTCGGTAAATAATTTGCTCATGATTACCTGTCACTGAATAGCTGAATCACTCCACAAACAAAAGAAAAAGTGTTTCATAAGGTTTTTTTTAGATAAGAAAAGTGAGTGTAGTCCTACGGAAGTAAGTCATTGATAAGCTTGTTTTGTCTATAATCTATAGGAGCGTGTATAAACATCCCTGAAATTCTAATTTCAGTTTCCTTGTTCCTTGGGAATGAATATCTGACCACTAGGGCTGCTCTAGGAGGGCACTAGGACTCCTGAATTAGTGATGACTCTGTATCATAAATGATACGGAATAGCTCCAATGTTGTATTTCTATATGTGAATGTGTATTTCTATATGTGAATGACAAGCTCCCCATGCACCTTTGCATTTCACCCACCTTGATGTTAAGGGACATAGATGCTTGCAGAGTTTCATCAGTTTCTAGAATTTAAAAAATTCTAGGTTACATTTTTTGATACAAAAAGGAAACACTGTGAAATAGTCATTGTAGAAATTCTGAGAAAAAAAAATCTTGATGAAAAGTTTATTAAAGTTCATAATACTAGGTAATACTTTATAGTAAATGTTTAGCTATGGCCACAATGTATAATGAAGAGATCATGATCGAGTACAGCGAAATTTGTAAGAAAAAGAACTATGTAAAAATTAAAAACCATAGTTGGTAATATACAGTAATACTTAGTTTTCATATACTGAGGTTAGGTAAGCAATAATTTCCAATCATCTCTATAGCAGTGAACTTCCTTCTAATAAAGGAGGCACAGGGAAAACCTGTTGTGTGAGACCATGTAATAAACATGAGAATATTTTTGGGGAGTTTAAATAAGACTAGACTGCAGTGGTGGTTAGGCGTAAGGTTTGTGATTAACATGCCTCACATTTAAATAGAATTTAGGATTTCATTGACTAAAACTGCATGCTAATTAATGTTTAAAAAATATCTGCAGGATATCCACCTGTGACCATGTAGGAAGCTGCAGGCAAAGATATTGCTACATTTATTACAGATCAACCTGTGTCTACGTATTATTAAATCCGCAATGTAAATCATTATTAGGTATCCACAGGTATCGTTCCTTGATGCCAGTGGCAGCTACCATTACATTAGAATGCTGAACTACATCCACCGTATAGTACATGTGAAGCGTGCTGTGGGAGAAGGCGCTTCAGTACGCCACAGCATGCCTCTTGCCAAATAATTAATCTAAAGCAAGTTCTGACTATAGGTTGAATTACAGTTAGCTTGTGTCAGCGCACAGAAATGAACATCTGCCTACAGATCAGATTAAATGAAAGCCGTGTATGTCAGTAGGTGCAGCATATGAGGCTCTTCAGTCAATAAAGCATCATACCATCTTTATCATACTGCCTAGAAGATGCAACTGAAGGTCACAACTGTAATTTCACTTCGTTAGTTGTGATTGAGTATCCCAACACTCCACTGAATTTGGGGTAGAAAAATCTATAAGCTCCGTTGGGAAACACTGCCTTTCTAAGGCAACCGTTTCTTTTGGACTAGACTTCACGTAGATTGAATTCAGCCTGAGGGTGTTTCATTTTATAGACTGCTGCAGGCTTCAGACTGCATATATAAGACTGCTGCATTAGCAGAGCTCAGTCCCTGTCACGTATCTGGGACAATGGGTATGTATGTGATCCTTGGTAGCACACTTGACTCGAGCGAGGACATGTTTGGAGCTGTCAATGAGAAAAATGGCAATGTCTTTATTAGAGTATTCCAGCATTTCATCTCTTATCAGGAGTATGAAAATGATGTAATTTAGTCACTGATCCTTCCAAAGTTGTGACTCCTGAATTGGGTATTTCATCTTATTGCACATTCCAGGAAGTACAAATTTATGATAAAAATACTGTTTTTAATTTGCCTCCTAATTCTTTTTTTAAACTGAAGAACATATAGCTCCAAATAGGAATCCTAAAGCTATATTCATTTTGCAATTAAAGGTCACCTTTATATTGCATACTAGCAAATACAGCTTCAGTTAGATATAAGCACTGATGAAGTCAGCAAGCAATTAAGGACATGACTCCTACACAACCTCTTCAGCTTACTAGTCACTTAATCATACAAGGTGTTGAGCCTTGTCACCCTGGGCCTAAAACACATGCTTAATTTTAAACATGTGACTTGGTCACAGAATTCTATGAGATTACTTGGGCACAAAATTAGACACCTGTTTAAACGCTTTGCTGGATCAAAGCAAGAATGCTCAGCGTTTTGCAGGATGGAGCAATAACTGCGCCTTATCTCCTGCTCCTTTCGGAGGGACTCGGGTGGATATAGGTTTCTGTAGTGGGATGAGCAGCAGCCTCTTCTGATTATGTTGTGAATTCAGCATTTCAAAACTTACTGTATGCGCTCGTGTTCGATAATTAAAGTAGTCCTATCCTCGTTTATTTTTAGTTGCATATGTTTCCAGCTATTCTGTTCCATACAGGCATTGGAAATAAATAAGCAAGAGCAGATAGTGTTCTTCCTGACATTATGTTGAGGCTATCCTCAAAATAAACACAAAATTCCCAAATGTGAAATACTCTGAGGAAAGTGAAGTGTGTCATGACAAGCTACAAAAAAGAAAAAAAAAAAGGGGAAAAAAAAAAAAAGAAAAAGAAAAGGAGTGGCTATGTGTAAACAGATGTTTTCCCCTCTATGCTTTCAGTGTGCCTGATGTCTGATTTTCCAGAGTTAAGCAGCTTTACACCTGGTGGATGTGAAATTAGCTAGTGTTCAGAGCTGTTTGATCTTTTTTTTTTCACGGTCGATGTTTTGTTTCTTCTCATTTTTCTTTGTTTTTCAAAATGTTGCTGATTCTTATAAAAAGAAACCAAGTGTTTCCAATGCAAATTACCATCACCCTAATGGAAGTAGAGCAACAGTACTGTCCTGCTAGCGTTACTTCATTTCCAAAGTATTTTCTTAAAACTGTACACTGGAGACTTTAGGAGCCTACAGTATGTGAATTTTGGCAGCCCAGTTTGGGAACCATGGGCCATGTTTCCATTGCAGGGGCTCTGATGCCGAGGACAGCGTGGGTCTATGTAAGATCCATGCGGCAACGTCAGTTGCTGGACTTGAAAGAGATTTGCCCAACACAAACAGATATCTGTAAACAAACTGTAAGTTCAGGTGAGACTTCTTTTTCCTCCACTCCCTTTTAGTCATGTCTTAGAAGGATCTAGAGTCAAAGCCAAACATTTCTTAGAAAGAATGAGGGAAAGCTACTGACTCACTCGTTCCCAGTATGCAAGATACCAAATAAACTGAGCAGGCGATACAAAAAACACTTAGTCCTGGTAGTTAATTACATTTAAAAAAAAAAAGAAAAAGAGTCTTTGTTATCACTACAGCTGTAGTTCTGGTATTCTTTATTTGTAGCTTGTAGTATTAGTCACAACAGAAATACCACTGTCGAACTATGGCATTTATCTCTGTTGTTGTACAATTAGCGTACATCTTGTGTTTGAACACACAAGATAGTTTTGTGTTGTGATACAAGATACACACAAGATAGTTTTGTGTTGTGTGGTTGCTACTTCTCCATCTCCTGTCAAAACAGAAAATGGAACTGCACAGCTCTCTTCCCTCCTCATAGCTCAGGATACTTGGAGTCTTAAGCCTCAGTCTGCAATGCCAGCTCACATACACCAGGTCATACAGACTATTCTCTCTGAAGCCAAGAATAAATTTCCCTCAGGCAAACTTGATAGTCACATTTGAATTTCTTAACATTCTGTGAGGCACACATTGCTTACGTTGCCAGAACCGGCCTGTTCTCCCTAGCCGTAGGAGTGCAAACCTGGTGAATCACAGTCCTTCCTCTGTTTTCTACTTTCTTCACCTCCATCTTTCTTTCCTCACAGTGCAGAAGCTATGAAAAATCAAAGCAGAGCCATATACTTAATGATCTTTCAAACAGAAAGCATCCTGAAATCTTTCTGCTTTCTGCTCCCCTGTGGCAGAATCTCTGGCTGGAAGGAACACTAATAATCAGGTTCTGGTTCAGTCAAGAGTGCTTTCAAATCTATGGATTGTTATTTATTAAATGCACTTACAGGCTTCAGATGGTATAATATGGCCAAATTAATATTGCTTCTGAAGCCATCATTTCTGACCTCAACTTTTCCAGATGCTAGCTGGGTCGTCTTAATACTCCATTAATGCCTAGACCATACTCGTTTTCCAGTAAGTAGGCCTAGTAATCCTACAGGTACCACATGTCACATCTAACAAATACTGCATGGTTTGGGCCACTTGATAAGAAGAAGTGGAGACAAGAATACTGTTTTCATAAGTATTTTGTCCTATCAGAATACTATCTTCCTATAGGATGCAACTAGTGAAGGGGGAAAAAAAAAATAAAAAAAAATCCAGGAACCCCCTCAGGAAGAAAAAATGCCTAAAGAAAAACTTCCCTTGTCTGCAAATACCAATTTGTATTCGCTCACTTTTCGTACTGTATGGATTAAAATGTACAGGGCAATTGTTTTATATTTAGCTGGATTGAGCGGCAGCATTCTGGAGCTGAGCACCCTGAGCGACTGGGTGATCCATCAGGGCATTCTGCTGACATATGTCTTTGTCCTGCCAGCAGGAGGATTCTGCCAGGGTTAAGTGCCAAAATAGATTTCAATACTGAAGTTTTTAACTAATTCAAGGAAATTGTTATGTAATCCGACTGCCAAGAATAGTGCTCATGTATACTGTTACAGAGATGTGATGAAGCTGAGTTTATTCATATTTGCAAAGTGCTTTGATAAAAAGGTATTGGAGACAGTAATATATTATCATGCTAAATATGTATTTCAATCTTTGAACCAGGATTGGATATATGCAAAATAAGGTAAACAAGATTTTCAGTTAGTATGAACTGAAATGGTTTGCCTAAATCTCTGGAAGAAACAAAAGCTGCAGACAATTGGCCATCGTATACAAATACATATGGCTATATAATAGTTTTACATACACAGTACTATCACCCTTTGCCTAACTGACTATTTCCACTATAGAGTCTTTAGCACAAGGATAACAGATACAGGCTTATGTGGGTTTTACATCAGCAGGTTATCTTCTTTGCCAGTGTCTCAGAGAGCAAATGCTTGGCATTAAGAATAATAAAAAAAACAAAAACCCTCTCAGACTTATCTAATAACAAGTTTTTGTTCCTATAGCTATCTAGTCACTGGAAATGTGCTATTTTTGCCTTTCTAATAGTAAAAAAAATAGGAAAGGTAAGTGCTAGAGGAAAGAAATAGCATTAGAAGCCTGGCTCAGACTTAATTATGCAAGATGTGATTATACGTAGAGTCTGGCTGATTTTGTGCCTGCATCATTTGAAGGCAAGAACAAATGCTTCACTGCCCTCAGTAGATCTAGCCAATTAGCTAGTAAATAACTTCTATTTATTGTACTTCTGTGTATGAGGTCTTTCTCTGCCATAGCTACTGACGTTCTCAAAATCCAACAGCACGTCCCACTGTGACGACAAAAATGGAGAGAGAGAGACTGTTGGCCAAAATAGTAATTATTTATGCTACCACATAAAGTACGAAAAGCACATATTCGGGTAGCAACCAGAAGTCTTGCGTTGGGCAGATTAAGTTCATACCTATTTGTTGAAACTTTGACATTTTACCTTAGAAAAGTATTCACCTACAAGCCTTATTTTAAGCTGCTTGCCCAACATTTATTCTTTACCTTCAATCACACAGGAAAGTTTTAAATATAATCATTAAACAAACAAGTTGTGGCAGTCAAGTTTATGGTGTACTGGATTCTTTCAGAGGCTTTTAGAGTATGTTTACTGCCCTCAAGATAATAACATGCAATGGTTTTCCGTCATTTCTACAGACTCAATTAGACCAGAAGTCTCTTGGCAAAACTAGGCAGTTGCAATTTCTTTTCCACATTATTTTTTTAAGAAAAAATACTCTTTATATAAAAATGTATTTAATGTTCAAGAATATGCATCTTGTACTGTTGCTCCATTCATGATTTTTCTAAAGCATCAGACCAAATTAATCCCCAGTACAATATTGTGTCATCAGTAATGACACTTAGTTTGGACTCCTTAGTTTAACTGAAAAATGTCTTCTGAGAAGTTTCTTTGTTCTCCCCCCTGCAGTACTGAGTTCTGGGACAGAGGGAAATACGTACTGTTTTATCTATTATTATCTTATTTCTTTATATACTATATGATTTTTTTTAATCTTTGTTATTTTTATTTTTTTCCCATAGAATATGAAAAAGGTTTTCCCCATACAAGCAAGATAAAAAAACTATCCTGGTTTATACTTATCTCATACAGGTACAGTTATGCAACTGTTCTTTAGCTTTGCTGGGTTTATGCCACTTAATTAAAAAGAAATGTTATTGATACTGAGTAGTTTTATGGCTAAATTATATCTGTTTAAATGCAATAGTTCATTCTCCCCTACTTGCATCTTTAAAAACTAAAAGCAGGATTGTCTTGCATGCTGGAGTTTCTTTGTTTTTTTGTTTTTTAATTGCCGAGGCACAGGTTTGATGAATATTTAAAATACTTTGTGACACTGTACGCAGAATATCCACAAGAGGGAACTGTTTTACATAAAGAGGAGATATTTCTTAGATGCAGAAAGCACTATTTTAATGGCAAAACCATCCAGATTTATGTCAGGCTGGCATGATTGTCTCCCACACTATGTTATATGGTAGCAACAGGAAAAATGCAGCTAGAGACATCATTCATTATGTTTGGTAAATATTAGTCAATTAAATAAGCACATTTTGAGCTCTTGTGTTGAAATATTAAATAGAACAACTAATCTTTCTTAAGTTTTGTGTTTACTCAGAATATATTGCTCCAGGAAATGTAGCTGGAACACCTTGTTTGCTGCGCAGGCAGCGGGGCCGTGCGGGCCATGGCTGCGCATTACGCCTGCCTTTGCCTCCCTTTGGAGGCTCACTGACGGGTAAGAGGACCCTCGGGTAAGCGCGACACCAACCCAAGGCTGCGCCGAGCGCAGCGCCGGAGCCTGGTGGGCGAGGGCAGTCCCAGGCTGGGCCCGGCGGCTCGCGCGGCACCGCGGCCCGATGCTGCGGGCGGTGGCTGCGGCAGGCAGCCTGTCTCAACCCGACTCGTCTTGTGCGTCGAAAAATCCTCCGCTCAACTGCCCTCTCGCAGAAGCCTCGCGGGAGCCGCTTCCTTCAGGCACTGTGTAACGGAC
Source organism: Nothocercus nigrocapillus (assembly GCA_013398345.1). NCBI lineage: Eukaryota > Metazoa > Chordata > Aves > Tinamiformes > Tinamidae > Nothocercus > Nothocercus nigrocapillus. The sequence goes on from WBNA01000040.1 coordinate 4,058,984, forward strand.
TGTCAGCTCTCCGCTGGGATACAGTAACGCTGTGTTTTCTCACTCTGCGCTCCTGCCTGATGCCATCTCCATTCAGAGGCCTCTGCTAATCGGTTCCTGACAAGGATGCCCCTCCTGACAGGCTGTGGGGACACACCAGGATGTGCTCACAGATGTAGACAAATGTCACCACACAAGAGCTGGAGGGCTAAAGAGCCCCCGAAAAACTCATTCCGAGCGCTCAGGTGAAAAGCCCGGAGCCTGGGACAGACGCAGGGACAGAAATGCTGCTGCTACAGGTTAAGCAATGGCTCTCCCAAGCCATTCGCGCAGGCTCTCAGTGAGCACTGACTAGCTCCGATGGGGAGGTGTCAGGCACACGGAGGCTCTGGGATTTTACCCTTGGAGAGATGACAAGAGGATCTGCGCAACAGCCTGTGCAGACAACAGGGTTAGCAGAGCATGTGCGGATCAGGATTAACGTGTGCGTGTGCGCGCGTGTGTATGTACATCCTCAGTTTCAGCAGCAATGTGGAAAAGGCAGGGGATGGCTGTTCAGCTTTCCTCCACGGCTCCCCGCTGCCCCCTTCCCCGGCCCCGGTGCGCTGGTTCTGCGGGAAGCCGCGGACCCGCGGGCGGGCTCCCCCGCTGC
>WBNA01000040.1:4060970-4119157 GCA_013398345.1 Nothocercus nigrocapillus
CTTTAATTATTACTATTATTATTATTATTATCTCCGCGCCGCGGCGGCAATATGGCTGGTGATGGGTGTCTTGGGGGGCGCTGGCGGCGGGAGGAGCTCTCGGCAGCCCCTGCGCGCCCGGCTCGCTGTTAGCCATGGCAAATGGCAGCGGCCTTAGAATGAGTAACAATATCAACGCCAACAATCTCAACACAGACTCGTCCTCTGCCCCCGTCAATGTGCCCAAGATGGATGCGCTCATCATCCCGGTGACCATGGAGGTGCCCTGCGATAGCCGCGGACAGCGCATGTGGTGGGCTTTCCTCGCCTCGTCCATGGTCACTTTCTTTGGGGGACTGTTTATCATCCTGCTCTGGAGGACCCTCAAGTACCTGTGGACTGTCTGCTGCCACTGCGGGGTCAAAAACAAGGTAACCCTCCTCTTCCCCCCCTCCTGCCGCTGACCCTTCCCCTCCGCGGTGACAAGAGGGTGCCGCGGTGGCCCCGGCGGCGCTGCCGTGGCTGCTGCCGGTGTCCGGTGGCCCTGGCACCGCGCCGGGGGTGGCATGGCCGGAGGGGCAGCGAGGCCTGCCGAGTGCCCCCCACGCTGCTGCTGCCGCGCTCGGCGCCAGGGCACCAAAGTTGTGCCGCCCGTGCGCTCCGTGCCACCCCGCGGGGCGCGCGCTGCCGTGCCGGCCGGGTCTCGAGTCGGTGCGCACCCCCTGGCACTGCGCGCCCTGGGCGAGGCGGCCTGGGGAGGGGGGCCCTATTTGCTGAACTGAGCTGTCAGTGCCCCCGTGACGTTGCAAACTTTGGCTAAATTAAAGAAGTAAACTTCTCGATGGAGTAAATCTTTTCAAAGCTAGTTCCGCGCCCTTACAATCGCTCTTAGACTTATGTTTGGTAAATTCAATGTATGTATGCATATGAATGTATTTACTGAATTCGTAGGTAACATTTTAGATAAAATTCTTCTAAGTGCAAAGTCTCTGGGACAACCTCTCTGCCCCCTTTTATTTATTTATTTATTTTTTTCCGTGTTACCCTCTGGAAGGGAGCGTAGTACATGAAGTAAGGTAGGCTCCTGGTTTGAAAGGCGCCCCTCAAACCAAAGCTGAGAGCTTGGTCTGGTCGAGACTCTCATTTCTGTAAAAGACAAATGGAATAGAAAGTGTTAAGACTCTGTATTTGTGAAAGTGGATTTTGACAGGCAATTTTAAGACCCCAAAATAGACCAGCAGCTGGAGTTTCTCCCCTTCCCTTTTTGCATTTTTTGGATTACAAATGGAATAATATCTGCTTCAGTTATTCCTGGCACACAGACACCCACAAAAACACACACACCTTTTAATATATGGTTGCTAGGTTGCTGGCTTGCTTTGACGTGCAGTGAGCTGTCTTCCCCTTCCTCCTATCCCCTCCCCCTAAACACACTTGATATAGCAAAACCCAGCTGAACGAAGGAAGTAACGCTTACGGGAAACCAGGGAACAAGTTGGAGTGTGAGAAGTTTGGGTACCTTCTTTTCCATGTGTATAGTTGTATCTGTCACATTAAGATTACCAGCGAGAACCTGTTATGTTACAATTGGAAGAGGAGCAGTTGTTACAAACTTGGCCTATTGCTGGAAGAAATGGTGCTGAGAAAATCAGAATAAGTAGAAACTTGGAGTCAACTTTTAAGTTTCAGGAAACACCTGGGAATACTTCTCTAGAGACATTCTTTATTTCATTCAAAACCAAAACCGAACCTGAACTTTCTCAGAGACGTGTTGGCCAGGTGTGATGGTAAAGCTCAAAAGACTTTGTGATAATAAACATGTTTTGTAAATTCCTCTTTCCTATAATAGTAATAGGAAATCCTTAAGAAAGGTGGGGGATAGCTATGATTTGTCTTCAGTAACTTCTGTGTATATTTAGCATTTTCCTCTGCCTGTTGTGAGACAAATCCAAAAGAAAATGGAAATCCTACAAGCCATCACCTGCTAATTTGTTAGAGAGAATTTGAATGAGTTTTATCCCCTTTTACACAGACTTCTTATGCATGATGGCTTCATCGATATATCTTCAGTCTGATGGTCCATTCATGAGAAATAATTGGTAAAGCAGATCATACATCTCTTAAACAGTATAGAAAGGCATATCCAAATTGCATTTAAAACATCTCAGGCAGGCTAAATAACAGGTGTCATCGAGGGCTCCCAACACTTCTGGTTTGAAAGATTTGACAGAGTAGAGTTATGTGAGATGGTAAGATTTATTTTAAGTATCGATGTCCATGAATACTGCTCCTTGGGGCAGGAGGATGGAGAACTCTGCAGGTAGGGGGAGATATGTGTCACTTCTTAGGTTATGTCTATTACACTGGTAAGGTTTTCAAGCCTTTAGTGAGGAATAACTTCCAGGGCCTGATATTTTCACACTAAAATGGAGAATCAGAGGAAGTTGTCTGGGTGTAACAAGTAACTATTTTTTGGAGAATGCTTTTCTGTTATTTCAGGTACACAAGCTAGCTGAAGAAAAAACTGAAAATGCCTTAAACTTTGCTATAACCGAGCACATGCTCTGTGCTGCATGACAGCTTGGGAAAGATTGCCAAGGATGCAGGTGAAAAATGTGAATGAGCATTTGTGCTATGTCTGCTATACTGGACCTCCCAGCAAAAGTAAATTTACAAGAAGTGGTTCTTGCTGCTGTAGAATGGAAGAAGAATATTTTTTTTGCATGTTTAGGAGCTTTTCTTCCTTCTCCTGTGGCTCCACAGTTCAGAATAGAGTTGGGTTATCCGCTGTCCGCTCATCTCCTACATAATGAGCAGTGCAGGCGAGTGAGCCAAAAGAACCCTCTCATGTCTGCTTTCTGTGGCTTCTAACTAAGTAATTTGCACATATACTAAAAGTCGCAAGCCACGGGGTTACTATTAACTGCTGTGTTCATGTGTGTTATTACAATAAGCTAGAAAAAAAAAACAAAAAAAAAAAATCCCTGCTATATTCTTAGCATAAGGCTGTGTTTCTCAGGTTAGTTTGGTTTAGTTAGACTGTCAACTTTATTTTGTGTCTGTAACTCTTTTTAGTGGCTGATTTTTTTTTTCCTCTTTAACTTACTGAGTTTAAGGTTGATTTTTGGATTTTCAAAACCTAATATTAACACTCTGTTTAACACTGTGGTAAGAAATTTCATTACAGTATTTTGTTTCTCTTGGAGAGGTGTACTGAAAGTTAAAAGAGTATGAAAACTTATGATAACAGAATTATACATAATATGGTCTCTTAAACTTACAGATTCAATTTATATCATTGTATACTAATAGGACATTAATATTAACCAGGGACAAAAAAGGGATTGCTGAAGGTACAGGGTATTTTGTTTTCCAGATTTCCTTTATGAGGTGGTGTTTTTTAAAATGTGCCAGAAAAAAAAAAATGTAAATCTTGAATCTATGTTATATCAGTGTTTCATATCATATGAGAGTCATTAAAATTGAAGCCCATATTTTTTCTTTCTAATGTGGTATATTCTTTAAGGTTTAAATCTTGCAAAATTAACTATGGTCATTTTGTAGAGACTTTAATGTTCGTTTCTCAGTGTTGGCATCTGCATTTTAAGAAATGTTTAGGTTTTGTTGAAGAACTTGTCTTCAATTTGTTTTTTCTCCGCCCAACTCATTTCTAACCTTGTGCATTAAAAGTAGGAAGTGATATTGAAATTAAATGGGCTGGACTCCGATACCATTAGTGGCTCTTGTTCATTAAAATAACAGAAAAAGAAAATAAATATGATGTGCAAAGTTACATGTAGTAGCTAAGCACTTATTATAAAATTTGTAGTTCTTTTAGTTATATGGATCCGCTACTCTATTTTCCCCATGTTCTTGAAGACATTATGTGATATGATACATGTTTTGGCTTTGAATAAGCTTTTAAACAAGGAAAAAGGTGCAGTGGGGTGAGAAAGCCCCAGTTTGGGGCACAGCAGGCTCTGGAGCCGTGCGGGTGCAGGATGCAACTTGTGCCCTTTGCAGAGTGCAGTCTGGACCCTGCGTCGTTGCCGCTTGCTTCCCCGGAGAGCAGATCTCATGATTAACCTCATGCCTTCAAGGGTAGCGAGCTGGTTCAAGGCTTTTTATCATTAATCTCATGCTGGAACACTTTCAGTTTGGTGAAGACATTTTTATCCTGCAAAACATGACTCGTGTATCTGTCGAATGAAACTCTGTTATGATGTTAGGTGGCAACTGCTTGCCTAAAATGAATCTCCGTAAGAGTCTTTTGGAAATTTAATAAATTTTAAAGGGATAGATATGGTCAGTTTCTGCTAATACTTGTTTTATTTTGAATGTATAAGCTGAATTTTTAGGGAAAGTAAAATATTTGCAGAAGTTTCCTCGGAGAAGAATTTGTATTCTTCTCAAAAGCCTGGGGAAGTTTGTAAGGGGGAAAACAGCAGCTCTCCATGGAGAAGAAGCATTAAACTGGTATAGCCATATAGCCAGCTTTGTTGGATTTCTGGCAATGCCTGGAAATCTCCTCTCCAAATCGAATGAAAGGAACAAACCGGTCCCAAACAAGGTCCTGTGTATTCAGAGAAGTGTGAGAATACATTTGAGGGCACGCATGGATACATACAGTGCAAGAGATGCCTGCGTGCAAGTGTCTATGTTGCAGTCTCACCTAGATTCTCCAAGATGTGCAGAACAGAAGCACAGCAACAACTGGAAGGCTTGGGAGATTAGAAGTGGACTGCAGTGCATTTCGCTCCTTAGTCACATGCTCAGCCTGGCTCAAGAAACTGAATCGCTGCCGTCTCATGGCTATCAGGTGGTCTGTGTGTAATTACTCCATGAGCCTCCATGAGCCTCCCACCAGACAGGTTGCCGGCTGACATCTGGGCATGTTTGAGAGGTCAAGGACTGAAAAGGTGATGAAAGAAAAGGCACCCTCTTCAGATGCTCGTTCTACGAGTGCTAAAGACGCTGGTACGGTGAGGTGCTTGCTGCTCTTTGCCACGCTACTGGTCTTTGGCGAAAAAGAAGACATTCTCGACTCTCTGAAGCTCATCTTGGATTTCACGTTTGATAGACATATGATGAAATTGATTATGCATGCAGAGAAGAGAAGGCATGAACAAGGATTTAAGCTTTAAACTGAAAAATCTTGATGGAAATGTTATTTTGATGCCGTATCGTACTTACTTTTGAGGCTTTGCAGCACATACATTTAAGGAGAAAATCTGAACTCGGAAAGAATTTGCAACTCTCACACATTTGCAGATCTGTAAGTGCTGGTTGAAAACCCTTGGATTTCACAATGTTTTTCAGTTTAGCCCAAGAGAAGTGCCTGGACTAGGGGATAAAAGGCTTTTTAATAACAATGATCCATGTTTTCATTTTTGATGCTGTGGGACTTTTGAATGCGGAAGGAAGGCAGTATACAGCCTCAGATATAGAAACAATAAGTATAATCTCTTTAGGGACAGGATCTAATGACTATAATTAAAAAAACAGTGATGCTCCAGGTCTGTCCTGTAGTATTGCAGGAAATAGGATTGTGAATTTTAGTCATTGAATGTCCAATGTCCTTCGTAGGACAAATCTTAAAAAGACACCGTGTTCTGCAGTCAACAGGCAAACCACAGAACAATTGTCCATGTTCCTCCCAAATGGATTTTCCTAGATTGGCTCTGTTATTCTGTGGAATTCAACTCACTTTAAAAAGAATTTATGTGAATTTCAAGGTTGGCTGGTGATAATTCCTCTGCAAGGTCAGGGTCTAATTCAGCAGCAGTGACGCATTCTGGAGTGTTAAATTGTAGGACAGAAATTCCAGGTAATCTAATGAGACAGTAATTATAGAAGGAATTAGGGAATGGGGTATCCTTCCAATTCTCTTAAACATACCTAAAATAGTGACACTGCATAAAACTACATATTTTGCATATATGAAAATTATTTGTCTCCTGGGAGAAGTGTGAGAGGACACGGAGAACACGGTTCAAGTGGAGTCTTTAAGGGAAAGATTACTGAAACATTATGTGCGGGTGTTAGTGGCTAAAAATACATTTTCTCCCCCACATATCGGTTCAGTGACACAAGGAAAGGGGCTACAGTTGAAAGATCTGCCATAAAATGATGCATTTCTGTACGGAGATCATATGCCTCTAGATATGAATACTTGCTGCCTGACTCTTGGACCCTTGGAGAAGCAAATGCAAAACTCCACTAGAACACAAGACTAGAGTAACAAATTGCAGCTTAGGCTGCATGGTGTTTAAGTGCGGGTACATTTTTATCTTTTTAAGGCATGTGGATCTAGAAAAGATATTCTTGGGTGACAGGAGAAGGTGGAAATGCAGTAGAAGGTTCTGTTAGCACTTCTGCCAATAATACAGCTGGGTGAAAAAAAAAAAAAAAAAGATACCTTTATTTTCCTAGTCTGTCAGAGATGTGTTGGTGAGGAAAGGCCCATTTTGAATCCTGATGATATTAATAGCCTGAGAATAGCTGGGATTTGGATCTTTGAAAGGAGCACTTTATTCCCATATATAGTATGCATGGTTCTGCTTAAATGAATGCGCTGTCACTGTAATGTGTTGAGTTCAGTTTGCTTTGAGATGATGTATTGCATGTATTTGTCAGTGTGAGAGTTACAGAAACTGAGAGCCTTATCCAAAGCCTGTTGAAATAGAGGGAAACAATCTCAATAACTTCAAAGGTTTTGGATTCAGGCCTAGACGTTCACAGTGTTCTAGATGAATCTGATTTTTTTTTTTTAAATGGATCTTATGTTAACATTTTGTTTTTAAAAACTTTTACTGTAGTGACCTATAGTTACTTGGCTCATGGCTGTTATGTCTGGGATTTCAACATTAAGAACATAATTTAAACACACACACACATGTTTCTATTCCAATTAAGATGTGCAACTTCTTCCTGACCTTCTTAGAAATCCAAATTTGGGTGCTTGAACTTAGGTAATTTCCTATCATGGCTTCTATCCTGCAAGCTGATATGCAAAGGCAAATATTGGCTCTTTTTTAGAGACAGAGTAAACACATATTTAATGGAACTGGCAAAGGTCCCTTGTCACATAGATCACTTGCAGGATAGAGATGTATTTGCGGCTGCAGACTAGAGTCCTGGAAAGCCCTTTTACATGTGCTTATCTATCGTCCAAATACCTGGACTGCTAACATATAGTGGCCTAAAAGCAAAAAAACAAAAACAAACAAAAAAAACCCACCTCATTGCCAGGTCAGAGAACTGGTAGCATAATAAACAACTGTAGCGTAATAAACAACTGGGTCAGAATTTGAGTGCCTTGTTTGTATAACTATTGTGTACAGCTTTACTGTGTTGCATTTTTATTGCATTTTTATGTATTGAGGAAAAAAAATTATAATGCAGTTTTATTCCCCTTTGTCCAAGCAAATGCTGACTATTTGACAGTTTATTTCCTGTTGTATTTTATACATTTTTACATTTTTTATATGATGTTTTATCACTTATTTGTTAAACTAAGAAGGTAACTTGCTCCAAACTTGCTATTAAAAATGACACCAAGCTTAGATGGTTGATACTGTGTTTATTATTTTCCATTTAAGTAAAGAGGAAGCACATTATTACAGATAGGTCTTTTGAAAAAACTACTTCTAAGTCATGACCTTTATATCACAAAAATAAAGTGAGATATACTGAGAGTATGATCCTTTGTTTATGCATCCTAAAACTGTAATCTTTCCTATTATGAACTCTCAAATTCATTTTAGCTGTGATTATGTACTGGTATTATACTGGACATAAATTATTTGAAACTGATTTCCAGCTTCTTTTACTACTTTTTTAAAAGTGAGTTTGCTGATCAACAGGTAGATGTTGCGTGACTTTTTATGTTTTCTACGTTATAAAGCTGTAAATGCTGTTTCAAAAATAAAAAGATGAAGTGTGCTTGGATTTTAAGGAGAGAAGGAAAAAAATCTCTCCTTTTTTTCCTTTTCCTTTTGATGAATCTGAACAAAAAAACAGTCTAGGCAGGAGAAAATACTGCTGGGTCTGGCCTTTAAATTATATGTGGTACAAACATATTTTCCTTTTATAGGTAGATACTGATTTTCAACATCTCCCTTTGTGAGTTTTTTTCCCCTTATGGGAAATATTTTGAATTCTTTTTATACAATTCTGATAAATTGATTTTATTATTTGGGAAGATTTTAACTTTTTGTTTGTGTGTTCATTTTCTTCTATTCCTGGTACATTTATATCTGAAAACTCCAGATGCCATCAGCAGCAGCAGCAGTGGACTGCTGTTAGTTACAGACAGATTATTTTCATGTCACTTAAGGCTCTCAGCAGTTGTTGTAGCCCTGTTTCCTTGACTCCTCTTATATAGTCTTATTTTCCTGCTCTTGTAGGATAAGGTTATAGTCACCATTTGTTCTATTGTCCTTTTTGAAAGAGAGGTTGGATTATACACTTGATGAGTGGAGTGTTCCATTGAGAGATGGTCTTTTTATTTTTTCTTTCTTTTTTCTATTTAGGGCCACACAAAGTTTTAGTTGGCTAAGTGCTACTTCTCCTCCTCAGACTCCTCCTTATCTGTGTAAAAAGTGGTATTGTCTTTTCAGGAGTACTAAGAGCAGGATTCATATAGCGTGTTTCTTTTTACTCCCCCAGATCATTCAACACCTCATGGTTTTGATGTTTGCAAGGATTGTCTTAATTGCTTTACTGGAATGTGTCCCTGGGATAGAATAGAGTTACATTTGCTAATATTGTAAAATGCTGTCCAAAGTGTGGAGGTTTGACTATGCCTGAATGATGTAGATTATTAAATTTTTATTTTAACCTTATCTTAAATGATATCTAATATAGGAAATCCTTGGTATGTTTGAGCTGCCAGATGAATTATAAAGTTTGATTTTAGGAGGAGAATAAAAAAAACATTGATTCTTACAATTTCTAGTTGAGGACATTTATGTTTGTTACTAAGAATACTTCAAGAATATTCACCTTACACAGCAATTATTTGGAGTAATATGTGAAAATTGTCAAGCAATTGCACAAAGCAACTGTTTAGACACCAGAATTCATTTTTAAGATCTGAATATGCAGATTGATTTTCAGAGATAACAATAATTCCATATGGCTTATGAAAGAAATTTTGCTAAGCTGCCCTTGAAAACTTATTTCCATGTGTAGCTATTTGTCAAGGGGTGTAACAACTGAAGCTGAGGTATCATTTTCTTTTAATGCTGACTATATACAGCATATTCTGGACTGGAGCTTGAATAAGGTCTACCTCATCTGCCTGGCTTCTTCTCTTTCTGTATACAAAGAGGAGAAGGTACTGCGGTGTTTGTGAATTAACATCTTTTGCATTATCATCTGTTACTCTAGATTTAATTTTCTTTTAACAAAGAAATTGATACACAACTTCTATTTCTTTAATAATAAAAAAGTGAAAACCAAATTTTTGATCCTCCCGTATTGCAAATGTGAGGAGTATTCAGAACAGGTTATTATTTCTATGGCCACCATGTTTCTAATAAAACTACACATGAACTTGTTTCTTTATTGACTGTCATGTTCAGGCTTATGTTTTTTAAGGTGCCTGCAAAAAATACTGATGGCTCTAGGTGGATAGATCTCAATCTTACTCCTTTGCCAGCTGTGTACAAAAGTAAAATGTATCCTTAAAATCATTACATAAAACATTCAATACCTTTTTTTTCCTTTCCATTAAGGACTGGTAGAATGACAGAATGGGGTAATCCTAGTTTGTAGAGGTGGAAAAGACTTAAAAGTCTAGAGTGGATATGTATTTGTGTGTATATTTATATGTCTTACCACAAGGTTAAGACAGAAATCCCAGAGTTTTATGGGGCTGTTTGCTTTATATACACAGTGAAGCAGAACATGAAGTTTTGAAAAAAACTACCATCTCTGAAACAGCTCAGGGGGACCACAGGAAGGCTGCAAACTTGCCACGTGTGCAGTAAGAGAGCAAACCCTTTGAGCTACTAAATTGTTGAAATCCTTCTCTGAAGCTGAGCTAGAGCCGAGCTGCGTCTTGTTACCAGGTGCCTCTGATTACACTGTGGGTGGCTGTACGGGCTGTGTGGGGGCTGTTGGGGACCTTAATAGATTTGGTGGGTGTTGCCTACGTGCTCTGAGGCTGCAAGGCAGTGCTAGCTTGGCTCAGAGGGTGCCTCCTGGCATCGGTATGTCTGCCAAGGTGCCCCAGCTGTGTGTGTGTGTGTATGTGGGGGGTTGCATTGGCTTTATTTGTGACTTGGTATGAAGTGAAAGTGATGCAGACTGCATTTGAACTATCATGATGTTTCTGGAGCTAAGTCACAGCACCTAAGCAAATTTAGTCGACCAAAGCAAGTTAAGTATTTTGTGGCTAACATATTTTGATTAAGTCCCCTAAGAATGGATTTATCCTCCTGAGGTCATGGTTTGACAGCATTAAAAAGACTAAACCTCAGTGTTTGGGAGAATACTCCTTACAAGATATTAGAGCTGTGCTGAAGAGAAGTTGAATGCCAAGTCTTAAAATTGTCTTTAGTATTGATCTTAATTTAAGATCTTAATTTTGATTGAATTTAAATTAACATCTTAACTTTTTTTTTAACTTAGCATTTTAGTGGGATAAGGAAGGTACTTTCAAAGGCAAACTCTGCCTTGTCCAGAGTGGCTAAGTTGATTCCCTTCAGGTGCAAGTAGGTGGGACAGTCAGCTCCAGGAGCTCACCTGATAACAATCCAAGTGCTAATTGGTGTTTCAGCAGCTGAGCTAGGCTGGAGGGTATAAATCCTTAAGCCCAGAAAGCATCTAGTTCTTGCACTCTCCTGGAGAGGGAGTTTTGTTCTTTAAAAATACAGGGTTTGGCTCTGACTGTGTTTTGAGGGGTAAGTCACAGTGAAGCTGTTGTTGTTGTAATTGTTTTCAACTGTACAGCATATGTGCAGATTGCTACATTATATCTTCCAGAAAGCTTTTTCTTTTATTATGCTGCAGTAGTCTGTTTTTGTAGTTCATCTTGTAGTTTTCTCTGTGTCTTGTTTGCTCTGGCCTTGGCAGTTGGCATCAGGCTGGCTGGCTACCTTGCATTTCAGTGGATACAAGGATGAGCTAGCTGGCTGGCTGGCAAAGATAATGGGAAGACCTGTGACTTTGGATCACACCTTGTTGTCTTGAAATGTCCTGGGTGTTAGACTGTGACAGAACTATGATTAATTTTGGTATAGCCCTTCCAAAATGCTTTTTTATTTTTCTTGATTTTCTAACAATCTTGGAGAACTTGTGAAGGCCTATGGATGAAGATACTATATGCCCTGGTTGAGAAGAAAAGAAGTTGCCTGGGACAGACTGTTTGGTACAATTTTTGCTTATTTAATCTAAAAAAGAAAGAGCTAAAGTCTTGGCTAACAGGTAGTGGAGCTTAGTGTACGAATTTTTCTGTTAAAGTCAACAGAGAACTGCTTTCTTTCTTGTTCCCCCAGTGCACTTTCTATTATTCCTGCAGACTTGAACTCTAGAGATTTTATTTTTGAAATATTTTATGGAAAGGGAGGGGAAGATAATGATAACCTTAATCAAAAACAGAAGTTCTAGAAAAGCTTCCTGGAATATGAAGAGAATTATGAAGGTAGTGTCTCATGCTGCAGTATTTATATTCCATGAGCTCAGTAAAAAAAAAACATGTCTGTGGATGAGAAATTAAGACATCCTTTAAAATGTGCTGCTGCCCCCCCCCCCCATTATATTTTCCTGATTGAATTATCTTTCCCTTGGAAAAAATAATGTGATGGACACAAGGAGGACATGCAGCAAGAAGGGAATGTGTGTTCAGGGTGTTCACTCTAATTGTGTACAGACATTTTGATGGTTGTCCATACTCCATTGCCATAATCAAAATTTTGAGTACTCATGTTCATACTGGCTCTAAAGAATAATGTTGCTTTTAAAATCTAGGAAGGTTCCCAGTTAAATATATGCTTGTTGATTGTACTATTTTTAGTTTCTTTGAACAACACATGCTCTCTCCAGATACTTGTGAATGTTGTATTCTGGTCTTAAAAGGAAAATATCTGAGTGTGAAGGTTCTTTTTCTGTAACCAAGAAAGGCAAGAACCAGGGTCCTTGTCTGGGCTTGACTTCTTTGAAAACCTAGGAGACAGGGGTAAATTAATTATATCTAAAATGGATCCATCTGGTAGTGCTAGTAATGAGGAGGGCAGAACAGGTGAAAATCTGAGCTACAATCAACATATATTGCTGTATGTAACTTTTTTGACACAGCATAAACAGAACAATGATATTCATGTCAAATTTTTTTTTTTTTGTTTAGATCCTTTTTAGGTCAAAGTGTTCATGTATCGTAATATTTGAATTGGAAGACTTATTTCTGTTGTGTTGCTGCAACCTAATAATTTTTCTCATTATTAATGAGAGGTGTTTAATCCATTCTATAAAAAAAAAAAAATTTCTGTATGGATTTCCTTGAAAATAAATGGGTTGAAATTTATTAAAACTATAAAAATGAAGCAAGATCGCTATTTCAGAATGATAATGTAACTGTTTTAAAACTTGGAAAGCTGTGGAAAAACTTGCTGCCAACACAATTTCATTTCTAGATTTATCTTTCTGGAAAAAATAATGCAAAATCTCTGTGCAGTTTTTTTGTGGCTTTCTTAAAACTCACTGCAATTCTCTTAATCCAATGATTGCATCATAGGGAATAGAATTGTAGAAATGACTGTAAAAATTAATTTGAGTTACCGGACCTTTTTTTGGAGGTATGTAGAAGTAACCTATATAAATACTAGGAAGAAGTGAATTATATTAGTGGAAAAAAAAAAATGATAATGAAGAGTTTAAAGGAAGATAACTGTTTACCATGCAGTGTTCCTAATTTGATAGGGTTCTTCTACATTCATTCTTCTTTTCTATGGCACAAGTTAGATATGATTTCTATGTTATTACCTCTGTTATGCAGGGTATGCTTGATGGAAGTCTTCTAATGCATGGGCCTTTAGGAACTGTTTCATGAGAGCAGAGCAGGTGCCTGGACCTTTTGGTACTTAAATGAAGTCATAGAGCATTTGGTGAATTTAGGAACTCAGTAATTACATCTTTCTTCATTTAAAAAAAAAAAAAAAAAAAAAAACTACCTTTAAGCTTATTCTCAGGGTGTGTGTATGAAAACACTTAATTTCCATGTAATCATTCACATAAGAATTAGTCTATATGTTGTACTGAGATAATGGTATTTTAAGGTTATTTTCACTGCTGCGTTAAAGTGCAGAAAGTATGAAAGAGTAGGCAGTTTGGCATGTTTCTTGCTTGTGGAGGTATAAATTCTATATAATACCTCAGAAATAAATTACTTAGAAGACAGGAAGGATTTAGCAGTTAAATGACTGTAAAAGCTGTGGTCTGCCTTTTAATATGTTGTATTTGTTTTGAGTAATTTTTCTGCTTCTCTATTATCATAGATTTGTTAGGAATTTTGTGGTGCATTTGTTTATAAATAGCTATTATAGCATAGATGCATAAGTATGTTGAAACTAGGATACTTGGTGAATGATGGTGCCTTGGGAAGCTTAACACAACTTTCAAGACTGTGCTGAAAGAAAGAAGTGGCGAGATGAGAGCAACAAACACCACAGAAGTAGCTGACTGCAACAGTGAACAGAGAATGTTGGCTATAACATTTTTTTTCTTCAGAACAGAACAAAGACAGAACCAAGTATTGATGACAGTAAATTAGTTTGTCATGCCATGTTTGAAAATTGTTTTTTTCCAGAGGTGAACACTGTGTACACAGAGGCTTATTGCTATAGAAAATGGGCTTTCTAGTTCCCAGTTGGTATCAGCATTTTGTCAAGAGTGGTTATCAGGCGTCAGTGTTTGATGCTCTTTATGTTTACATGAGGTAGATATGCCAAATTGTGCTGCTTTGCAGGATCAGGTGCAATGTATATGCCAGAGCAATGCTTATGGTGTTCCTCAAAAGCATTGCTAGTCCATTATGGTGGTCTCTGTAAACTGCAGGGAGTCTCTGTTTCTATGGAACTTAATAATTTCTTGTTTAGATATTAAAACTTATTTAACTTAAAAGATGGCTTAGTGACCAGATAATGGCTAAGACGGAATTTTTTTACTATTATCCTTTCCTAACTAGGTAAAAAGAACTGAGGCTTACCATATTTCTATAGTAATTGTATGCACAGTTGAGGCAGAGCATTAAAAATAGTTAATGCTTTCTCTCAATATAGTTACAAGCGTTAACTGATTTTTTTAAAAAGATCACCAAATAGGTTTTGGTCATTTCACACAAAAGGACAATTCAATTAAGTTCTTGACTGCCCCACATTTATAGTTGGCTACAAATAATGGAGGAAATAAGGAAAAATAATGATGGGTAATAAAGGCCTTTGATTAAAACTTTCTCATAAAATTTCTCATTATGAGAAATTTTTAATCAATTTTTATATTTTATCCGTATGCATTTTATTAGTTTTCTGACAGGTAACCTTTCCACGGATCTCAAAGAGTACTTGGATTGTCTTCTAACTAAAGACTTGTGCAAGTAGATGGTACCCACTTGAAAAAAAAAGGGGGGGGGGGCAGTGGGTAGGAGGGTAGGGGAGAGCATTTATTACTTGCTATCACACTGTGAATATGATCAGTATGTGGGTCTGTCTTAGTTTAGATGCAAAATTTCAGTGTCTGTTTTGGTCTTTAAAAGCCCTAATTTACTAGAAAGGTTTATAAAGCCTCTGGTAACACTGTGTTAGAGAAAGAGTGAAATGCTACTTGGGAATCACCAGAACCTCTTCAGACTGACACTAATCTCAGGACTTGTTGGAAGTTTTCTAAAAGCTATCTGCTACATGTCCTCTATTAAATTTACACTGTCTGCTACTGTGACTGCCTGCTTTGGGGTTTAAAAAGGAGGGGTGTGTGGGGAGAACCCTACAAGAAATATATGATGCAGTCCAGCTTTCTTGGCCAAAGAAGCTTGGCTTTTTTTGTTTGGAGACTTTCTATCAATCTAGAATAAAACTTTACAAAGATACCACCTAGTCAAATATCACTGAAAAACTTCATGTTCAATAATATCACCTAGAGTCATTTATTCTTAAATAATTTGAGGCTTTTATCCAGAGTGTAGTGCAGTTATAGTTGGGATCGGTGTGCAGCCTTTATACAAATGTGATGGGTAAATGTACCATCAGGAAAAAAAGCTCAGAGGAGCAGAGTGGTGTTAGAGGACTGTGATACAGTCCACTAAAAGATGCTTTTTGAGAAGTTGTACTGTACTGCTTTTGTTCATCACTTTCTAGCAGCTTTATTTTTCCACTTTAATGGCTAAACAGTTCTATTTTTGTCTGATCCATTTTACAATGAAATACTTATGTCATCATAGACCTCATCCCCACTGTTTGTGCAACCAAGCATCAATTAGGTTACCCTTTCTTCTCTTCACCCTCCTCCCCTGCCATGTTCCTCTTGCAAAGAAGGGCTGTTCTATGGCTTAATATAAATATCTTGTTCTGGTGCATCTTATCCAGAATACTTTGAGCTCCCACAGGAGTGGGAGCTGGCTCCTTCTCTGAGCGATCTGTTACAAGGTGCCAGTGCAGCTGTGCACAAGTGCCTTGGGGTTCTTCTGAAGCTGCCCTGCCTTCCAGTTAATGCACACATCTGGTGTGGATTGGAATCAAGAAACTTGCCCCGCACTGCTGTAGTGTGCAGTTACGGGGTTCCACTTTGTGTACGGTGCGTCTTCCTTGGCAGCCCAAATACTACTTTGCTGAAAAAGTTACAGGGACTTTTTTCCCCCTGCTTCCCTCCCCCTTCAATCATTACTTTGTCAAGCCTGTAGTTAATTCAGTGGCACCTTTGTATGAACTCATTTTACACCTGTAATGGTTTCCCAGCAGTTCTTGGGTTGACGTTAAGCTCTGGACAGGTTTCAATAGGGGAGACTTGTGGCAGTGCTCAGTGTTGGGTTGACTGTAACAACTAGTGCAGTCTGAAACTGGGAGTGACTTTCATCCTCTGGTGAATTGTTATGGAGCTTTGTGAGATGTGGCAAATGAGGGCAGAGCTGATTTTCTGTAAATCTTAAATTAAGCAGTCTCTATACTTATTGCTCTATGGACTTCTTCTGAAGGAATGCCAACCTCTTTCCTGTATCTGTGCGTTACTGTCACTGTCAGAGTTCTTCGGTGCATGTTATGTCAAAAGCAGTATGTTTTCATGATAGTGCAGTTGTGGTACTGCTCCCTTAATTTTTCTTCTGGATCTTTCACTTGAGAATCTCATCTTCTTTAACTTTTATGTCCTCTGAATGCCTTGCTGCATAAAATTGCCCCTTAAATTCTCTGGCTGTACAATTCCATTTTAAATTCTTTAAAACAATTTCTGCAAACTTCTGCAAAGTGGGGAAAAAAAGTGTACAGACAAGGGTCTAAGGAAGAAACAAGTTGCTTTGTGTTACAAATGTTTAAATGGGTAATTAGTGCTTTGAAGATCCTTTGTGAGAAGGGGAGGTGGCAGAGGCTGAGGCATCTTCCTCGTTACTGAAGATAAATAACATTCTGTGTGTTAGAGTATCCCATTCCTTCTCTTTAATGCATGTAGCAAGTATGTCTAGTCCAATTAAGCTTAAGTAATTTTGATAAGACTGAAATGCTCGTTCCGTGTTGTTCTGAGAACTCTTGGGTCTTACTGAAATCAGTGACAATTGAGGTTCTTAAATCAGTATGATGTTATTGGCAGAAACAGGCCGGTGCCAAAGCCTCAAACCCAATACTGGGATTCAGGACCCAGTCCAAGAATTCAATGTAAACTCAGCAGATCCTTGGCCAGAACTGGCGACATTCCAGCATGAGTACTCCAGGTCCAAAGACATTCACTGTGCTCTCAATGAGCTGTTGGGAACAGCTTTGTAAGGAGGTTGAGGTCTAAAAATGGAACAACAACAGGGATTCTGTGGTACCCCAAGTAGACCATTTCTAGAGATGAAATTGTCTTTTTAAAATGAAGAGAATCTCAGGTCATCTAAAATGTGCCACCAAAATGCATAAATAAAGGGGAAAAAAAATCAAAAGCAGAAGTACTAAATATGCCTTGTAGGGATTCATATTCTGTAGCACCAGAAATTATTGTAAGTCAGTATTTTATTTTTAGCATCCTAAGGAACCCAGAGGGTAAAGGAGGATTATTGGATGTTGGAATTTCTTTATTTTAAATTTGGATTTGATATTGAGCTCTGATGACTTCCCCTTTTCATATGTTTTCCTTTGAAGTGTTTTTTTAATTGAATCAACAAAAACTTTCTCAAATTTTTGGAGAGTCATCTAAGTGTTTTTTTCCTCTGTGTGTGTGTATGTATATAGCTTATAAATAAACTATATGTATAGTTATATATACATGCTTATAGAGAAATTCTAGAGCGTCTCTGTTAAATGACAAGGTTTTGCTTGAGATTTTTTACATGTCCTAGGATGACTATAAATTAGATTTTAAAAAAAAGGCACATTTGAATATAATGCGACACCAGTCACCAAAAAACTGGTGTGTTGCATTGGAATAGGAAACCAGTAAAAGAGTTGGGCAACAATAGATCTTTAAGAAAAGTGTGTATGGGTGTGAAGAATATCAGAGTGTAGCAGTGGTGGAAGAGCACATGAAAGCATTATACGGAAAGAAGAGGAACACGGAATATTATGTTACACTTGAATTTAGTTTGAGGTATCAAAAGGTAATCACCTGGCATAAAACTTGGCAAGAATCTCAAATTTAAGATTGCCTCAAATATGAGTGCACAAAAATGTTAGGTTTGGGTGGACATAGAAAATCAGAAAACAGTTTTATATTTTGTAAAGAAAAAAAAAAAGCTCAATTTTAGAGAACAGAGGTAAGAAATTTCTGAGCATGTAAGAGTCAAAGCTTCATAGTGTTCTTTCTTCCTTCTCTGTTCGTGTTTTTTTTATGCCTGGTCTCTCTGCAGCCTGTAAACCCGGCCCATTCAGTTTCTGTGAGGCTTCCTTGTCTACCGTGTGCAAGGAAGATGACATTTACTTGGTTTTCCTATGTCTGGAATTGCTCTTCTAAATGCTTGTATTATGCAAATTTATTTGAAAGAAGCAGCAGCAAAAACCAAATTGGCTACAGAAAGCAAATATCCAGGAGCAAAGGAAGTTGCATCACGTAAAGAATGTGGATGATTGGAAAATGAAGGGACACTGTAGTTACATTGCAGAATAATGAATGTTTAGGCCTTCCCAAGGGGAAGTAGAATACTGAAAGGGCTTTGCAGGGAATGGCCTAAAATATTTTTAAGTTTCAGTAAACTCAACAATATTTGAAATAATTGGACATATAGTTAGTGACCTGATTTATAGGAAGGAATTGTGTAATAGAGAAGTTGATGAACTTTTTTTCTTTTTTCTGTCCCTGAGAAGGAGCAGATCGTGACCTCCTTGGAAAGGGAGCAACGAATAGTTGCCACATGAGAATGTTTTGATTGAGGTGTTTTGTCTAGAAAGATTAAGCAGAGAGGAGGGGTTGAAAAAGTAGGTACCACATGATTTGAGATGATTAATTGCAGTAAAGAGGGTGGGGAAACTTGGAGAGTCTGTAGGAAGCCTCTTGCTAGAAAAAAATAACTCTTTGACATTTGCTTGGTCGGTGTCCAGTGCCCTGCTTTCATTCACTGTAAATAGGAAAAGGTTGTGGTACATCACTGTTAGTTTATCATCCTAACCCTTCTTTTACTGAGTTTAGTGGGAATTTTGCATGCTGACCAAACTCAAAATATGTCTTCCTGACCTTTGAAAAGCAGTTTCTCACACAGTTTGCTAGTTATGCTTTGCTAGAGTGTTTCAGGACTGTGGACTGCTCGGAAAATTCCGGTTCTTTTAGACAGGCCTGCAATATTAAAGGAAGCAAATATCCCATATGATTAAATGAGGATAATTCATGTTCATGTTGCCAAAATATTGCAAGGTATAGCAAAGTGTAAGCAGTGATTTACTTTATGTCCATCTGGATGGCCTAAAATTGGTTCATGATTTATGAATGGATATTTCTGTTACTCAAAAAAAAGGTGGAAGTCTCTTAAAAATCCTTTCAGTACAGTTAGTGATATATAAAAACAAGAATAACTTGACTGATATTTGTCAGCAGTACTGACAAGCTTATTTAAAACACCTCCTGTTCAGAAAGGAAGATGCAACTGTAATATTGGCAATACCCAAAACTGAAGAAGTTGAGATGATTAGGAATAATATGCTGTTATTCATTTATGGACTTCTGTCTGTTTTGCCCCTTTATAGATTGACGCTTTAAAAAAAAAAAAAAACTGATAACAATCAGAACCAGACATTTACTCTCTACGAATGGAAGGTGAAATTGCATATCATATGTTTTTTGGAAGTGCAGTTTTGGGGGGATTGGGGGGGGGGGTTGTGACCCTTATCCTTTTAAGGGGGCAGCAGTACAAGGATCTTTCTGTTAGTTTCTTTTTAATGAAAGAACCTCCTAAATGCATTTGACCTATGTAAATTCCAACATACAAACATGATGCCAATGGATTGCTTCTGTTTAAGCTTTGGAAGAGAAGTTAAGAAACCAGCACCGGGTGCAGCATGCAACGCAGAGAAGTGGGGTATGATACCAGGGTGTATTTATGCTCCTAATTGCAAGCTATGCCAGTTTTCACTCAGCTTTACTATGTGATTGGATTTGAAATGGAAGTAGATAAGGACAGTTGTGATTCCACACAAATATTATAATTGCTGTCTCTTTTCTTTCTTTAATCATCGATATCAATGCATTATTCGTGTGTGTGTGTGTGTGTGTGTGTCCCCCCGGAGGTATCTGGGAAATCTGATATGTATATTGATTCACTATTCTTCATAATGTGTCTGTTCTAAGTGAATTGCTGATTGCATTCCAAAGTCCATTTATTGTTCGGAGCATGGAAGGGAAGCATGTGCCCATGTGACATCGTGTGCCTAGCTTAGGGCATTGCTCTGGAACACTTAGTGTGTGAAAGTGGCGCTGTGTAAACGGAAGCTTATCTGCCCTACTGACTCCAGCATGGATAAAGGGAAAATAGTTCAGACTCTTGCTTAAGTTCATCTTACTTTGGAAGATGTTCACTCAAGACCTTAGAACTGCAGAGATGGTTTTCAATAAAGTTGTTGAAACCAGGGTTATCACAAAAAAAAAACTGTCCAGTATATGTATTGACTTTGAAAAATATTACCTCTGAAAGGGGCATATATCAGCAATATTAATATTTAAACAAGGCTTTTATTGTCACAGTCCTGCTGTTGCTTTATGGCTGACTTTACAGTGAAATGATAATAATTGTTACTGCGAATGCCCAGCTATTGGGTTAAATATTTTCAGGATGTAGGTGCAGCTATAGTGCAGGAACTCCTGGATTATCTGGTTTATTGTGCTCAAGGATGTTTGATAATGTAAATCCTCGCCAGACAATATCATCTAAGTATGTCAGCAACTGGTGATCTTAGATACACACGAATCGTATGTGCTACTGCTCATTTTGAAATCTGTTGATATTAAAAATGGAATCCAAGCAAATTCTGACATTATGAATACCATACTGTTTATGCTGTCTCTACTTGTGCTGTTTTTCAACTACAGCAGAAACTCTGGAGAAGTTAGTTTTTTTTTTTAGGAGGTGTTTTTAAAATGCTTGATGCACTACAAAATGTGTTAAATGTTGTTATTTCATCCCCAAAAAACTGCCTACAAAGCATAGTTTCTCTCTGCCCTGGAGAAGCTGCATATGTATAACATTTCCAAGCAAGATGACAAAAATGTTCTGCAGAGTCTAATCTGTTACTGGTATTGCATGATATTCATTTATGAGTTCTTAATTTTTTTTGCCAACTTAATGTAGGAAGATAAGTGCTTATGATGGATTACTGGCTAGTAAATGAAAGGTGATGTTATTTCTGCGGCTACTGTTTATGATACCATAAACATAGGGTTTATAGCTTTCCTACAGGGACCTGGAAGGGTGTTTTTTGGCTGGAGACCACACGCACATTCTGTGCTTGTAGTAACTAGCAGCACGGATGGACTGGAATGGGTGAGCATTGTGACAGTGAGCACTCGGTGCTGGCTTGTCTTGGGATTGCCATTTTGATATAGTGACTTACACTGTGCGTTAGGTTCCTATCAACTCTTATGTGAAAGACTTTAAGCCTGTCATCAAAATACTGGAGGCTCACACAAGTATCTTGCCTTCCAGGGCAAAAATAAGTACATCTTGCAGATATGTAAGCACTGCATGAGTGTTAACTCATCTACTGAGTTTTGTTTTTAAGTACAAATTACTTTTGAAGTGAAAACCTTGCAGTTCTGCTTCACAAGTTTTGTTGGCTGTATTTTGGAAGTCTGAAAGCTGCCTCTGTTAGCATTTAGTGAATGGCACACATTTGGAAGATCTCTTCAGCATTGAGAAATGGCTTGCATAGTTTATTTTTTCAAAGTGAAAGTCAAGGGAAAGACTAATTTAGATGAGCAAAATACCCCTTTTTATTCATTTATCTGATCATTACTGGAGCATTTTTAAGCACTTGAATGCACCTGAGTTGACCCAATATGAAGAGACAGCTTGTCTTGGAACAGCGGCAAAGCCACAGCGTGTCTTGACCAATAATATTTATGTTGCATAGCCATCCCTCCTCACAAATCCTTCATTTAAGGCTTTGTTCTTTTACTTGTGTGTTGTATATTATTTGATACTACCCGAGTAAATTGGAAGCATCTTTAGACAGAAGTTTTAAACATGTTAAAACTACATCAGGAAAAATACAGCAGATGGACAAGCTGAAGGATAACTGTATGTCTAACTAGAGAGTCATTTTGTATTCAAGATATATGGGACTATGGGGACTCTGTCTACAGGACAGGTGTGGTAAATCCTCTAGGTTGCATTCTAGGGTTGAAATTCTACATGAATGTTAAGGACAGAATATACTTAATCTGTGTAGTATAATTATAAATTGTGAACTAAATGAGTTCTGATATACAGTGTGCTTCAAAGTTTTCACATGTTTAGTAACGTTTGTCAAAATGTGATAGATGAGCAGCAGTAGCTTAAAGAGCCACAAATTATAAAATTTAAACCTAATGGCATGAAAGGAAAGGTGAAATTCGAGAGATCAAATTCTAGAGAAACCTTTGAGTACACACAATTCAAAATGATTTTTTCAAGAATCTTGACTTTTTTTTTTGCAGGCAAATACAGTAAGCATGGATATTTGTGCCTGGGAAGGGAAATCTTCCTGTTTTACTGCAGTTATGATTGTGCTGAGTATATCCATCCGTGCAGAGGTCTCTATCTAACTGTGCTTCAGCTACTACAAAACAACAAACTCTTAGGATGAAGTCTTAGTTTTGCTGGAGTTTTTTTAGTAACAGCGGTAGAAAGAAATATTATTTTATATTTATATTTTAAATCTTTGGTGGTCTGATTCTTCATGCCCTTACTGCATTTGCAGCTGTCTAAACTGTGAAAGAAACAGAGTTGGAGGTCTGCGCAGTTGTCGATGCAATTTCATGTTCACTTTGCTGGAGTGGCAGTGACTAGGGAATGGTATTTCGTGTTGGGACAATCAAAGGATGGCAGGCTACAGGATTCACACCACTGCTTAGTGAAAACTCTAAAATGATCTGTGCTATTTCATAATTTATTGCTCAAATTCCCTGCTCAGCTTATGCAGTTGTGAGGAAATAAATATAATTGTCTACAAAGCAGGATTACAGAAAATAGAGTTGTATTTACAGGTTATATTGATACAATATGCTATTCTGTCATGGCCTGTGTTTCAAAGGATTGAATGCTGTTTAGTGGAAGGCTTGCCTTTTCTTCCTGCCCCCTTTTCAATTATTCTGCAAGTTCTACTCTAGGATCTTTTCCACTTTATCCTTCTGCTTTTGGAAAAAGAAATTTCATTTCTTCCATTACTGCTTTCAAATGTCAGAAGAGACAATGCTGCCATTGGTTTTATGGTATAGTAGAAGTACCTGATACTACAGGTGCTGTTGCCAGTTCTTGAGAATTTTATATCTTTAACTCCCCAATAGCTCAAGGTGACTTCAGGAAGGACAATATGAAGGACAATATATAGATGTATATAAAGGGAGTATAACTAAATCTAGGCTTCTCTCATACTAGGTGAATAAATGCATTTTGGTGGCATCAGTGAGAACTGATGATAAAAAGTTAAGGAAACAAAGATTATTGATTGTTTTGGAGCCATGGATAAGTAGCCCCAAGTTTGTCACTAGTTCAAAGACTGATGAAACCTGTCAATAGTAAATGTTTCTGTGCTGTGTCTATTTAGGAAGTTGGTGGATTAAAAGGTTTGTTAGCATGGGTACTGCGAGAAGGAAGTATGAACATAGCGGGGGATTTATGCTTGGATCAAGATGTCAGAATTGATGCAGTAATGTAGGTGTCTTGTCACTGTTAATGCCATGGAGCATCCCAGGCTGGTTACACAGGCCTCAAGGTAACGTGAGGCCTATGGGAAACCTATGTCTCTTGGAGCAGCAGTTGGATATTGAAAGAACATTTTAAAACATAAATGGTACTAGTTATCAGTGTTCAGGTTCATGGAGCACTCGCAATCCAATGATGCTGTTGTGTTAAGAGGCTTCACTTTGCCCTCAGCTGCTTATGCCTCTGCTACCTGCAGGGTGGTGGAAGGAAGTCCTCTTGCCAGGCTTGTAGGCGAAGCAATGCCACCTCCAAGCTGGTGTGTCACAAATATTTCCTTCATGACTGCAGCTTTCTGAGTCCTGCCTCATGCATCTAAAACAAAATGTATTGGCATAGGGTGCGCTACCAGTGCTGATGGTTTACTCATCTACTTGGCACTCCTGGAAAGCACATCTACTCTGGCATGGGTTTGGGGGAGGATAAGGAATGCCATATGGGCTCGCATCCTGGCGAGGCTTATGAGTAATTGATTGAGAATTCATTGCTTTCTTACACTTGAGGTGGGTACTTTGTGTATTCATCCTTTTCCGTTAGATTTCAGTTTGAGTCAGAGGGTGTGCGCAGAAATGTTTGCCGTGATCTTATTTTTGGAGGCAAATAGGCTCTGTAAGTTCTTGCTCTGTATTTCCTGTGGATTATTATCTTAATGCATAGTTTCCAGCCTACTGTAGTTTAGTGTGTGTGTGTTAATTTTGTGCACTATGGATCCTTATTTTCATCTTCCTCTTTTTTTGAGTTATCCTTTGTCCATTTCTGTTCCACCTTGCAGGCGGAGGGACTGGCTCTACTGAACTGGAAGAGGGATTTGGATGCTACTGTGGATTCAGTGCAAAATCCACCAGCAGCACTGTGATCAAATACGAAAAACAAAAACATTTAAATCCTTCTTCCCTAGGTGTATGTTTTCCTGTGTCAAAGTGATGGTATGATAGTGCAGCATGCTCATTTTGACTTGTGTTTGATTTATAGATGTGTAATTAGGAAGACATAGGTATAGACTTGCAACAATTTAATGATAATGGGAGGAGTCTATAAATATCTTTCTAAAAACCATGGAAGATATAATATTTTCCTTTTTTCCCCTTCTGACATCACATAATTCTCCCTGCTTTTGTATGCTAGTCAAATTTTGTGTGCAGTTCTGGGCTCCCCAGTACAAGAAGGACCTTGAGCTTTGAGAGGGTCCAGTGTAGAGCAACAAGAGATGATCAAGGGACTGAAGCATCTATTGTATGAGGAAAGACTAAGTGAGCTGGGCCTGTTTAGTCTCGAGAAGGCTGAGGAAAGATCTGATCAACCTGCTCAAGTACCTGAGGGGTGAATATAGGGAGAATGGGGGCCAGGCTCTTTTCCATGGTGGCCAGTGACAGGACGAGGGGTAATGGGTGCAAGCTGAAACTCAGGAAGTTCCATCTGCATGTCAGGAAGAACTTCTTTCCTGTGAGGGTGACAGAGCCCTGGAAGAGGCTGCCCAGAGAGGTTGTGGAGTCTCCTTCTCTGGAGATCTTCCAAACCCACCTGGCTGCCACCTGCTCTAGGTGTCCCTGCTGGAGCAGGGGGTTGAGCTAGATGATCTCTAGAGGTTCCTTCCAGTCTTAATCATTCTGTGAAATTATTGGATCAAGACTTTCAATTCCAGTTTGTAAGAGTAACAGTTGTAGCATTTCAGGCCAGGAAATGGTTCAAATGGGTATGGATGTAGAGCAACAAGATTAATAGTCTGTTAACAGAGCAGCATATTAAAAAAAAAAAGGGGGGGGGGAAGAGTTGACTAAAGGTGGAACTGTAAAGAAAGCTTAGTGTACTGATTAACCTAATTGATAAAATTCCTGCTTCATGAAAGTTTTAGACATGACACCCACAAGTGTAAGTAATAGCTAATCTAAGCTGTGAGTGATTGGCGGGGGAGGGAAAAGTGCTGTGATTCAGTGAGAAATTCATGGTATTTTAGTAACTGAAGTACATAAGAGGGACTACAAGCAAAGTCATATGAAATAACTGCATATGCTTCTGAGGACTTCTACAAAATGTATACCTGCCATATAGGTCTTCAAAGTGGATAGCATCTCAGTAAAAAGTGCTATCTGTTCAGACATTTACTTCATGAGTAAATAAGCGAAGAACAAGATGAGAACTGATGAATGGTGTCTGTAATCTAAAATTCCATGGAACATGAAATGGGCTTTTGGAAATATAATAGTCCTGTTCTTGCCATTGAGATAAAAATGAAAAAAATAAAGGTAACTTTATCAAAAGTCCTTTTTGAAATTATCTAATATTTCAAAAGCACGAGTATGAAACAACACCTACAACTTCAAATCATTTATCATCTCTGATAGCCATTTGGAAACTCACAGGGCTAGAGGAAAGCTAGTGGTAATAGGAAATGTGAGAAGGAAAATAAACTCTGCTGGTAGTTTTGTGCATCCTAAGAATCTTTCCTGCATGTATTAGTGACTGTCACTACAGGCCTATTTGTCTCTTCCATTCTGGAGTTTTCAACGCCTTTGTTTTCAAGTAGTTGGTGAGTTTAAACAATCTTGGGGAATAATCTTCCATAATGGGAGTTATGTGTTAAACAGTATAATTTCTTGTAACATGCAAAGACCTATGTAACCATATTAAATGTGGCTGGCAGCACCTCTTGGATTTGAATGTTTTCCCGTGGTGTATTTGTGGTCTATGCTTCTACCTCTTCAGAACTATCCTTGGTTTTCCCCCAGGACAGGTTTTTGGAAAAACCTTCCCAGAGGATTGCTGATAGAAAATGGTCCTTGGCTGCATTAAGACTACTTTCTGCTGCCTTGCATTACAGTAATTGTAGTTAAATAAAAGGAAGCTGTGCTAGGGTTAAGTGAACACAGAATGTGTTCTGCTGGACTTCTAGTTAGCACTGTTAACATTTTAGCAAAAATATTCTTTATTCCTGGTGTGGAGTTTCAGCCTAATTGATGTGCAATTGAACTGGCTGCCATGAAATGAAAAGACCTCACAAAGCTGTTGATTTTTTGAAGAGTTCTTTTGGCTACTTATTTATCAAATTCAGAGAGTGTGGTATGTGGTGCTTTTTTTTTATTTTTTGACAGCGGAGTATGGGTTTTGGTGTGGCCTGTGTGAAGTAATAGTATGATAGAATAGAATGATGCAAAAATTGTCTTTAGAGCTATCTTAGAGGTAAGACCTTGTAGCTCATATTGGAGATATGCACTATTACAGAAGACTAATTTTGATTCCCCTAGTGAAAGTTGCAGTGTAGTTATTTGATGAATTGCTTGAGTTGAAGTGACTAGCCATGCATCAATGAATCATCAAGGGACTACCCATGATGATGCGGAAGAAAGTGTGCTGGAGGTGAGTCACAAGGCCTCCACCAACAGACATTTCTGATGAGCGGAAAGTATGCATGTGGTGGTGAATCACCAGCAACTCCACCAAAAGACTGTAAGTGCTTGTTTGTGGAATGATGAATACCGGTAATGAAAACCTCAGCTACTAGAAATCAAGATATCTTGCTATAGAATAGACTGAAAGGTCATGAGCCTTTTTTTGACATGTCAGTTTTCTTCTGTCCAGCTAGAAGAAAAGGAGGCACACAACTTTAACTCTTAAGACCTCTTTTGAAGAGTTATGGTATTTATTTCAAACACTGTTCTGATTCCACACTGTTGAAGGGCCTTAAGCAGGGTGCCTGAAATTTGAAGTTTGCAAGAGTAATTTGGGACTTTTGGTATGCGAGGTGTTCTATTTCTATAACAGAATAACTTACTGGTCTTCAGAGAAAGACTGGGGACAGGGAGGAAGCTCATTTCCATGCTGTATCTACCTAATGAAATAAATTAAAGGTCGTATACTAAGTTTCTGCTCTTAGAAATTTTTCTGGAGATCAGAAGGATTTGGATGATCCATCTTCACATAAATCTGCATTTAAATTGTCAACAGACTTGGCTGTAATAACTTCCTATGCAGAGACAGACTTATTCAGATAAATATATGCCTGCAGCTTGTTTGTCCCCTCGAATTTAGAGCAGCATTGCCTCTCCCTTGTCCTATTTGGTGGGAGTCTTCCATTATTGTATGGACTTGATTAGGAATGAGAATGCTTTCTTACTCTCTGCAATCTTTCTTCACAGTGTTTTCTAAATTCTTAATGTGGAACCGTATCTGAGATCTTTTAGGACATTTATTTGGTAGACTTCCAAAGATTCTGCAGAGGATTGTACTGGACTTGTTTCTAAGGACTGACAATACTGGTGTTTTTAATGAGACTTTCCCATAGTGTGTTAAATAGGATGTAGATGCAAGTTAGCCACTTATAATGTAAAAGAAATTAATGCAACAGTTTGGGGGCTTTCCTTAGTGAGATGGAAGGCCTTGGATTTGTGAAACATAAGATATGTCCATTAACTACTGCTAAAAAAATTAATATGGCCTTCTTAAATTCTGTATTTAGTGACTTTTCTCAAGATCAGTGATTTAATGTTGTTAGAAAAATCTGTGTGCTCCACAATGTTTGCTTCATGAGGAGGAATTAAGTTTGTCCTTCAAGAATTATTTCGTATGTATTCTTGCATCTTATTTTGGCTAAGAAGACTCTTCTAGCGAGAAATGCGTTCAACTAAAACTGTGTTTACATGTCTAGATATTGTTTCATTAATTAAAAGTGAAAAGAAAAAGAACACTTGCAGCTTGCAGGATTGCTTGCAGGGCAAGTACGATGTTTCCTTCAAGAGCAGTGTGCTTGTTATCAAGGAGCAAAGATCAGCTTGCTTGCTCTTGGGAATTATTTTGGGGGCATGGTGGAGAAAATGTGTAGAAAATTGGAAGGGAAGGAAGAAATTTGTTTTTCTCAGATTGTAAAGGAGAAGACTCCAAAAATGCATTTGAAGAGAAGTCACTATGGTTGTGAACATTCTGCATTAGGCAGGAGGGTTTCTGATAAACTTGGTGACTTCATAGTATTATATTCTGTCAATTTGTGTGCGTGTCCTGCCTGATTCAAGGAGAAATTCAGTGTAATGGACTAACCTTTCTCTGCAAAGGGGCCACAGGGCAAGCTGTTGCATTTTTAACTGTAGGGAATCATGAAGATATATTTACAAAGCATGCTGCAACTAAGCCAGACGTGTGACATATGTTCTATTAAATGTGAGCTCAGTATCTAGATGACAGTAGTGGTGATTCTCTTGCATGTGTGCAATGTGCCAAATAGTACTTGGCATCACTTAGATGGAAATCCCTTTCATCTTGAAAGTAACTGGTTTCAGTAGCAGCCAGGTAATGCTTCCAGCTCCTTCAGCATCTGTGAGCTTGTGGAAACTGATACTGGTTTGAGACATTTATCCAAAATAATTAGTAGAGACTTCCTGGCTCTCCTCATGTCTGACCAGAGGATTACAGTTTGGAACAAGCTGACCTGCTCTCCCTCTCTCATTAACTGTTTGTCTCAAAATGAGAGTTGTCTTACAGTAGGTTTCTCTAAGGTGATTCTGCAAATGTGGAACTCCTGTTTTAGCTGTTGTTAGTACCTGAGCAGTGACCCTCAGATAATTGCCCCCCTCTCTGTATATACAAAAAATGTAATGCAGTGAACTTTCTAATTCTAATGAAAAGTATTCTCTTTTGTTAAAATAGAGAGTTAATTTTAATAAGTCTGCTTACTGCTTTTGAGTGTTTTGGAAAAGAACATGATGAAGAAAGACTTTCTAATTGCTGTTTTTAACTGTTACACAAAAAAGGCAATTGCTTAAAAATGGAGGAAGCAAAGTCACAAATGCACTTTTTTAAACTATTTTAATGATAACAGTTTTTTTAACTTAAAATCATTTTAAATGCCTGCTGCCTGATTGCTTAGTCTAGTAATTCTTGACTACTATATGTCAGAAGAAAATATGATTTGGGAAAGGAACTGTAATTTTGAATCTTTTCCAGTGGTTTTGGTGTTCAAATGCAAATATTGGGGTGGAGATGAAGTATTCTTTCTAATTCTTTTCAATATGTGCAAGATAGAACAAGAATGGAAGAGTGGAGGTCACTTCTCTATACTTCCAGTGTAGCTTTCCTTTTGTGAAAGGGGGGGAAAAAAAAAATTCCCTCAGGACTTTGCACCAAATTAGGCTTACCATCATAAAGGTTCTTTCTAATAATAATATTTTTGTTTTTTAAATAGTGGTTCAGGCCAAAAGTCATCATGTGTACTTGGTAAATTAGCATTTATATTCTTGCTGCATAAATTGTTAAAAAGATATGAAGACTAAATGACAAACTTTTAGGAGCCTTCAAGAGGGGCAAAGAGAAATACTGGTATGTGCTTTAAACAATTCCTGCATGGCAGGAAGCAAGGGCAGTTTCAGGAAAGTAATTTTGCAAATTTTGTTTTTCTCTGGGCTTCAACACGGACACAAGAGTGGAACATTAAATAAAAACTACTAGAACTACTATTTATGTTGCATTTCTATGGGCATGCTTCCATCTAGGAGCATAGTAAAATTGCCAGCGTATGTCATACAGACTACCAAGTGGCAGATGTCAGATAATGATTGCCATTTGTTGCTGCTAGATTTGAACTGATAAATTATCTCTGATCATATTTAGAGAGTCCTCAATCATATCTTTAGGAGCATGAGTGCTTTTTAATTAGCTCTACTGTTATGAAAAAGTGAATGATATAAGAGATCAGAAGGGTATTATGAATTTAAAACAGAGCAAATTCAGTTAACAGCGTTAAGTAAAATTTCAAGACTAATATTGGTTAAAGAACTTTTCCACCATTAAATTGCAATTTTAATTAGTTGTTTTTTCTTTTCCTTAGTGAAATGCATCCAAGTTGCTTATGTTTATGTAGCTCACTTCTTTGCTGTTAACTCTGTTAGCTTAATTTAGTTTTATTCAAAGTACAACTTGAGTAACTATATCCCCAGTGTATCCTACCTTGAGGATACTATAAATAGGATGTTTGCCACCAGAGCAAATGCCTTCCGTGTTTTTTCACTCCACTAATTTAGTACTCAAGGGTGCATGATAAGCTGGAGCACAGGAACTTTTCTGTAGTCCCCAGCATTAATTTTGTACTGAAAATGGTAAATCTAAAGTTGTCCAGAAATTTAGAGAAAGCCCTTGAGGAGTGGGGCGAGGAAGGATGGGTTTCTTTTTTAGAAGAAAGCGTGCACAAAGTGCAGAACCCCTTTACTGGAAGGGCTGAAGTAACAGAGGAGCTGCTATTACTTATTCTTTTCTTGACCAGGTATCTCAAGGAACTTTGTCCTCATCTTTTGTTTTATTGGTTGTTTCAGGTTCAGTGCAGCTTTTACGTATTAAATCACCATGTTTCAGATGAAGTTGCCTGTTGTGTGGCACTTTGACAAATTTGTTTGCAGTGGAGACCCTTCTATCTAGTTTACGATACTGTCTTTCAATGCACCTTGCAATAGGAGTGTAAGCCAGGAGTCTAAGTTAAGTTCAATTACTTGGGCTGTCATGAAATTTAGTTCTTGGATATAATACAGTAATATTTAGAAGTATAATGATACCTCAAGAGTGTGTGTGTGGTTTTTCTTTTTTCTGGTGCTGAGGAATGAGGAAGGTATGTGGAGTCTTTGGTGCTGATTGAACGCTTGCATTTATTTTAGCTAGTGTTTGAATATGAGATGTAGCTAAAATAGTGTGTGTGTGGGGAATATGAAATAGTATGAAATGAGTAACCTCTCCCAAATATGAGTAAAGCACAAAATGAAGTATATATCTATTTTACCACATGACTTCAGGAATGAGAAGTTGCCCAGTGTAACCATCCTGTATGTGTGTGATGGTTCCTTTAAAGACTTAATAGATCTCAGATGCTCTGGGATGCTGGCTGGATTGCATATGCACATGATTATTGGGCAATATAAACAATATGATTCAATTGACAAAATCCTTCTCGTCAAGAACAGGCCTTGTGACATTCATAATATCATAAATGTTAAGATATCTAATTTGTAATGGTGGCAGCATTCATGAGCGTGCTTATGAAAAACAAGTGTGAATGTGAGTTCTTTGAGGAAAGTAAGTACGTACTTGTAAAACAAGGATTTGATCAGGATTCAGTTGGACCCAATGAATTAACTACATATTAATAACAGAAAAGGTTTTTATGGTTTTATTAGGGCAAAATGAAGTGTTCTTTTCCTCCGTGTTTATGCTTGTTAATGACTGTGCTTTCAGGAACTAGTCAGATGAAGGTAATGTTGTATCCTTTGGAGCACTGATCATTGTCAGCCTTCAGAGAGATGAGCCTCGAACATGCTGATTGATTTGCTGCTTAAACTTTCAGACAAGACTTTGAAATATTGTTCCTTGACTGATATTTCTATTATGTTGTGACTTATCTGGAGAAGCAGAGTGTGAAAATTCTGGTGTTTCCTTCTCGGAAATACCAATATACAAAATAGTGCTTTAGGCAAACAGCTACTGGAAAGGAGGATTTGATCTTGTATTACTGATGGAGTGGATGTGGGGGTGAAACTGCTCTCCAGCACAGTGGCCACAGGAAAATCTGTGCTGTGCTGGCTGCCTTCAGTTTGTTTGTTTAGACTACAGTATTTCTTTACATGCATGATGACTTTGAAAGTAGATCCTATCTGACCAGTCTAACCCTTGGTTATTTCTGAAGAACAGTGCCTGAGCAGCTCATATGGGAAGCGCATAGAAATCATACACTTATTGTAAAGCATTTTATTGAGAATAGGACAGATTATAGGTCCGAAGCTGCTCTCTTCCATATAACTATTGATAGCAGGTGTATTTGAGGATGGATTTGGCCTAGCTCTTGTGTTCAGATTGATTAGAAGTGGAGGGTTCCTAATTGTCTGTCAAGCTGCCCTGTGAGTTAAAGCCTCCAGCACAGTAATTGGTGCTTGTGCTAAGCTCGGCTCCCAGAATAGCTGCCTGCCAATCACCGGGGTGGCCTTGGCAGCCTTTGCCCTTTCCAGCCCAGGCACCATTGAGAAATTCAACCAGGGTTATCAGTCCCGTATATAACATATGTCAGGACAGAGAAACATCCAGATATGCTGCAGTGATATCGTCACAAAAATGTACATCATCAAAGAATATCTTAGCAGTGTTAAAATATTGTTTAGGGTTTAGTTTCAGCTAATGCATTATGCTGTAAAGTAGGAGTGCTTGAAATCATACAGCATCATAGCAGCAATGCCACCTTTCTCAAGAGTTGGCAACAAATAGCCAACTGTCTCATCAAAGGAACACTGAAATGCTGTTGCCTTAGTATCAGGAGGCTACTAATAAAGTCAGAAATGCCATTTTTGAAAAGATCATTTCAAGGGACCTATTGTTTGTACATCTTCTGATAACCTTTTTCAGTTCAAGTAGTAATCTTTGGGGGGCAGGGGAAGAGTGTTTTGAAGAGAAAGTCAACTAATTTGAGAAAAATCAAAAGTGTTGTTATGGATATGTTTAAAAATATTTGTACTGATCCTGTTTAGTTCCATATAAGTTAAAAAGTGTATGTGTGTGTATATTTACATGGAGTCTAATAGCAGTACTTTTATGGGAGTTTTCAAGTAATGGTGTAATTGGTGCACAAAAGCTTTGTACTAAATGTCAGTCTGCTCTGAAGAGCTTATGGTCTAGGTGGAGTAAGAAGAGAAAATATAGAGGAAAGGATGTAACAAATTGGAACAGATAGTGGGATTGCAGGCAAGTGGGACATTAGTGCTGTTGAGGGAACCTTTAGAGGGTTCCCTCATTCGTTGAAGGAGAAAGAGCAGCTTTCTGAGTCACAGCTGGAATGGCTGGAGAAAATGTGTAGAGCAAAAATAAAAACTAAAAGGTGATTGCAGTTAGGCCACTTGTTGTTTCACTGTCTTGGAATCCCAGCTGGATTTGTGATACTTTCAGAAGCCCATTGATAGCATGATAAGTAGGAGCACTGAAAGCATGATAGGTCTTTTTGAAAGAATTAGAAGCCATAGAAATATTAAAATTGGGAAATCTTTAATTGCTGTACAGGCTGTAGCAATATGTTACTCCTGGAGCTTGAACATAAAATGCTGATGGTAGTGTGATCAAGAATATGCAGCTACTAGAATATCAAATAAAGTTTAAGAATAAAGTTAATGTAAAGGTTTAAAATAAAAAAAATTGAAATTCAGGCAACTTGATATCTGTGCAACTTTATTTTTCTGGTAATATGGTGTACACAGGCCACTGGGCAGATTTTTGTAGCCTTATGTCAGGCTAGAATATCTGTGGCAAAACTATAAAATACTAGTTGGTTGAATGGAAAAGTGCTGACTTATTTTCTTCTGTCTTAAGGCCTGCCATTTTGTATTGAATGTAATATCATGAACCCAAGCTGAGAAGGTGGTGTTTGCACCTGCTTTCAGATGATTTTTTTTTTTGGATTCTGTATAAATGATTATATTGCCTCACCTGCTTCTAGTTTGTCATCTTCATCACACGTTTATCTTGGGAAAGTGTTCTTGACTATTATGGTAAGTACATACATTTTACAGCAATCCACACTTGCATCTTGTTGATTCTCTTGTGCACATCTGTCTCCATCTTTGGTGCCCTAATGAAGGTAACCTAAACCAGGTAACCAGTCTGGCAGGAGACCAGCTGAAGCACTGAACAAGATCAGATAATTATATAATGCTGTCACAATAATAATAAAACCTTAGCTCTCTGAGTTAGGTCTTTGCGTGGCATGTAGATGTGGGTTTTACTGCATCAAGTGAAACTACAAGTAGCAAAACCTGAGACAAAAAGGTGCTTATTGGCTCTTGTTCTGCAGAGGTAGAAATAAATATTGCATGAGTATTGGCAATGTTTCAGTATCCTGTACTACAAAACATGCTGTGTGGAGTTGGACGGGTGAAATAGGGGATCACACACGTGCATGGAACGCTAGAGGACTGAAGAGGCCTGGTTCTGCAAGAAGGACTAAAGGGGCACCCAGGCCCACTAGCTGTACTTTTGACCCACTCGATGGTCTGCTTTCCTTCATGTTGCACCCTCTGGTGCTGGTTTTAAATTGTCTGGTAATTGGCAATCCAGCTCTTGTTTTTTTTAGCAATAATTCCTTTTATAAGTCTTAGATTTTTTTCTTTAATGCTATCTATTCTCCTCTTTCTGAGCACATAGTCTTAATGAATTTCAGTGTGTTGCTTACCAAAAAGGAGCTTTCAGGGAGAATTTGGATTGATGCATACATGTCACATCCAAGAAAAAAAAAAGTTTAGGAAACTGGATTAGATAAAATGACTAGCTAGGAAGTTTAGTATTTAAACACTGTCCTGTAACTGTTTGTAATAGATTTGGTTTTTTTTGGGATACAGGGTTTCTGAACAGTGCTAATAATAGTTGTTGCAACCTCTGGGATTCATGCATTGTAATGGTACTAGAAGTTATCACCTTGAGGATGTGAATCTAAAAATCTTTGTACCATTACATACATGTATATGTGTATGTATTTATATACACATATAGTGAACTATGAGGTAATAATACTTATCCAGAAGATTTTGCATGAATGTAGGATGTTTTATAACTGGGGCAAGTCAGACTTTCACTTCTTTCACTTTCCTGTTTGAGTAGAATTATTGAAGACAACAAGAATTAATAAGGGCAAAAGGAGCTAGGCCTATGGACCAGATGCTGTTATAAATGGAAGCTATAGGTGGGAATACAATGTGACAAAAATAGCCCTAGGCCTGGTCAAGTAATTTTCCATTGTAGGAGATGGGCAGCCAGCTTCTTTTGACCTTTGAAAATGGGCTGCCTTGTTCTGACTTTGAAAAAATATCCCATCATTTCTACTATTTGAAGTCTGTCATTCTTGAGTACCTTCTCTGTAGCTTGGAAGTAATTTTGAATGTGTGTGTGTGTGGTGTTTTTTAGTTGGACTTTTTTCTCTCTCTTTCCTCCTGTGTGAAACTGAAATGAGCAAATTTACTCCCTGGGATCTCCTCGTGCCAGGCCACTTCTATTTATATATGAATGCAACCTTTAGCAATTCAGTAGGGCATTTTTAGGAAATGCCTGCTGCTTTGGCAGCTGGGTGGGGAGGAAAGGAGGACCTGGCCTATGCACTTCTGCAGACCCTGTGGAAATTACATCTTGTTAGAGACCTGTGTGTTTGGAATAATCAGACGATGCGTCTCCAAGGCAGTCCAAGGTGGAACTGGAGCTTGTGCCCATGGTCTGTTGCTAACTTTAAATTAGATAGTTGGTTTGGGTAATAACAACAACGTAGCTATGGTGACACAACGCTCAGCTTGGACGAGCTGCTGTTTCTGTGTGGGTTTTGAAGGCCCCCCTGAACTCAGGGCTGCATTGACTCCTATCAGTGCTCAGCATCGCATGCTGGAAGTGAACTAGGAGCATGACTGTCTAAGGTCAAGAAACCTCTTTCAGACAAAACCTGCTGGGGTGTGGGGGGGGTGTTTGGGGGCTTTTTTTTTTCTCTAGTTGAGAAGCCCTTTGGGAGTGGGCTATGCCAGAGGTGGTTTGGCCATGTGCCAGGCAGGGAGCAGGGCCCAAGGTCATCACTGGTAGATGTCGGTGTCCTGGCTCACGGGAGGAGGAAGGTGGCAGGTAGCTGTTCCATCAGGAATGAAAAGCTCAGACCTCTCACTTGACACAACATGAGTTTTCTAAGGCTAACAACCTTCTAGGATCTCCCCCAAGCCCTGATCACAGAGGAGGGGGCAAAACTGAGTTCCACTTTCTAGATATATTCCTTGGAAGACTGCTCGGAAATGGAGGTTTTTCAAAGACAATTGGCTTTGGTTATTGGAAACTTTCACATTTTCTGTAGTAATGTGAAATTCAGAAGAAAAATGTTCTTGGGAATGGTGAGTGGTTTCACAATCATCATTATTACTCCTCAGTGCATTAACAATTAAAAATAGAGCTTGCTCAATTGCTGAGTAAAATTAGGCCACTGGACTATAGGAACTTTATTGTTGGTGGCAGAAGATGGGTGGCTATTCTGGCTGCTATAGTTCGGGTCATATCAAACACCCAGCCAGAGAGAAGCGGAGACAGTCGGTTTGTTGGGAACACTGAGCTTGTTTGGTAGGAAATGCTGCTGAATCGCAGGGTGAGGCAGGGAGATGGCTGGAGATGTAGGGATTGGGGAGCCTTCCAGCAGGATGGTCAACTGCAGGGGGGAAAAAAAAATAGTGATAAAGAGGGACCTTGCTTTTAGCAAGAAGCAGACTTAACTAATTGAGATGTGTTTGGGAACCTGGAGGCTTGTTTCAACTTGAGAGGTGTCCAAAAGTGGGTCAATTAGAGAACAAGATTGACAGAGAGGTCATGGCCTTCCTTCTTTGTGATCTGATGTAGCAGATGTCATTTTTGTCCTTTTAAAGCGTTACCACTTTCTAGTTGTTTTCAGCTGATTTAAAGCCTTGCTCTAGTAGTATCTTTTTGTCAACTTCCAAGCTTACCTTTGTAAGTGGACTCATGCAGCAGAATTCATGGAAATGGACAAAGCTTGGTTTGTTTATATTTGGTTCAGCTGTGAAGTAATATAAAAGCAAGGAAGAGCTTGCTTGTGATCAGTATTATAAAGGCCTGTTGTGATTTTTTTTTTTTTTTTTTTTTTTTTTTTTTTTTTTTTTAGGGAGCTTGGGTTTGTATTAGAAACACCAAATATGTTGGCACTTGGTGACTAAGTAATACGGCTTTTGGTCCATTTTAGGCTGCTGCTTTTTTTGCCTTTAAGAAAAGATGAAGCTGTTCTACCTTTTAGATGACACTGGGTCTAAATCTTGTCATACTCTTGTCTTTTAATAATAGTAGTGCCATCTGGGGAACTGTTTTGGTTTTACATAAGAAACCAAAAGAAGCAATAGTATTAGAAATATTTTTTTCCACTATGTTTGCTAAAATGGAAAGTCTCTAACTTACAAATATTTTCTTTTTACTGACGCTTCTAAAGGGACACAGGGATGTTTTCTTTTACTTTTCCTACCCATCTGGGAAAAGTCTCCCATTACTCATTTAATTAAATGAGTTCCTATAAATTAATCAGCATTAATTGTGTTTATATGGGCCAATATTTCCTCAAGGGAACACTAAATGGTAAGCGATTAAAATATTTTTATTTAGAAATCAATGGTAGTGATTTTGAGTTACCCGTTGAGATGTGTTTGGATGGCTGTAGTGCAGCACTGTCGGCTTTACTTTACGAGTATTTGTAATAAAAAGGGTGTTACTAATTTGGTTTAGCAAATAATAGGTACCCTAGGCTTGATCAGTCACAAATTGACTTCGGCTTAAACTGTTTAATATAATGCAGATATGGTCTGACTGAAAAAAAATTAGCTGTGGAGGGGCTTTTATCTTTCCAGAACACTGAGGGCACAGTCCTAAGTTGGGTGTCAGTCTAGAACCTGCCTCTCAGGAGCCCCAGCCATGTGCTTACAGCTGCTCTTATGCCTGTGGCTTTAACAGTCTAGTTATCTNTATATATATAAAATAAATTAAAAAGAATTAGGAAAAGAAGTGCATTTGAGAGAAAAGAATCAAATTCTGATGTAGCAACAATGGGAAATCCTTTTTTTGGGGGAGGGGGGAATGAGAGTATAAATCTTGCAGAAAGTTCTTGCAAGGGGCTTTTTGCTTTGATTACTAGTGAAAGAAAAGTTTAAAAATCAATACAAATACCACTTTGAGCTGGGCTATTATCCTTCTGTTTGATGGAATTTTTTTCTATAGCGTTAGCTTTTTTCTCCTTGATTGTTAGGCTGCTGGTGCCTGTGTGGGGCTCCCTGGCAGTGGTCAGTCTGCTCTTGTTCTATCTGATATTTTCTCCTTTTATTTTTGTCCTTTCTGTCTGTCATTCTCAGTGTTCTGTCCCTTTTTTTGTTGTTGTTGTTCTTTGAGCTGATGGGATGCTCTTCCAGTAGGCTTTTCTAATGCAGTAAGTAAAATGAAACTCAGCTGAAGCTAAGTAAATAGGTTCATGTTACTTACCTGCTTACCTTCTCTGTTTCTCCCACCCCCATCCCTTATTATGTGGAATAAATATACTGTTTAGTCTTTAAAATGTTTGAAAGGATATCCAGCACTGAACAGAAAATATTGATAACCTGAATTCATATCTGGCCTTTTTCCAAATTGTTTCAGGTCATGTGAATTTAACAAAGATGCCTAACTTATATATATATATTAGTGAAGAGCTGTGTATTGGAATTTTCTGTTTACGGGTTCTGCTTCTTTTACCCCATTCTGTGATTACTGTGTCTGTGTATAAATATATATATATTTTTCTATTGGAATTAAAAAAAGGCCTGAGTTAGCCTCCTGAAAGCAGAGGAAATCATTTGATTATTACCAGTTCATTAGGCTTAAAACATGGACTACAGCCAGCTTTGACTTTCAGATTCATTCACGTGGCCCTCAGTAAAGTCGGTGAGAGGAACGTGCATATTCAGAAATCCGGAATTTGGCTCTTTGCCTGAGATTTTAGTAGACCAGTGTTCAGTGAAGTCTCTGAGGTAGTAGATCACTTGTTATTTACAGCAGATAAGTAAAATTGGAGTAATGTTTCACTGAAGCTTTGTTGCATAAGGGCTTCAGGTTGGTACAGATAACTTCCACATATAAGCTCACGTGGGTAAATTAGAAAAACTGAGAAATTAAAAGAAACTCTTTCCACTTTGTAAAGGTTTTTTTTTAAGACATTTTCAAATAGTGTGAAAGCAGGCTGGTAAATTGTTTACTTTCATTGGGAGTCCAAGTTTATTTGGAGGTATAGTTGCCTTTCTGCAGCAAGGCAGCTGCTCCAGAAATGCCTCTTGGAAGCAAAAATGCTCAAACACATTTCACAGCTTCCTGATGGTGAGAAGTGCTGCTGCCCCTGCAAAGGCTCCAGATCGTTGGGCTGAGCAAAACTGCAGGAGTTTGTACAGGGAAATTCACCCAGTGAATTTCACCCAGTTCACAGGGACTGATTTGTGAAATGTGTCAACATTATCCCCTCCACACAACCTGAGCTGTGCCCACCTCCAGGGGGAAGATAAGCCCCTCTTTGTGCAGGAGGTGTTGTCTGGTCGGAGGCAGAAGGCTTCTTCAATGAAGCTTTTCTTAATTGAGGTTTTTCCCCTTTGGTGCACTGGATTTCAGCATCTTTGCTAAAATACAAAAGGTAACAGAGCAATTGGGTGAGTTCAGAAAGAAAAATGAGACCTACTTTATTGTCTCACCATGGAGTCCTTTTCACAATTTCTTTTGAAATAAGTTATTGATTGGTGAATAAAATCAGGTCTCTTAAGCTGTTGTTGTCCTTGGGTTAGCCTCTGTTTAAAGAGAAATTGTTGTACTTTCTGCCTGGTATGCTTGCAGGATAAAAAGTTTTGAGGAACGTTGAGAAGGCAGTGCAGCATTTTTTCATACATGATGTGATAATTTTGCCATGTTATCATCCAAATAGGTGCTTCATCAGGTATAATTAGTCCAAGTATTACTCTACTCCATGCAACTACTATTGCCACGTTACATCATGATATCAGTGTGGTGTGCTTAATATCTTCTCTCTCTGTCTCTCTCTCTATATGTGTGTAGTGTGTGTGGGGGGGTAGATGTGTACAAGTGGTTACAAGAGATTGCATTATCACTCTTTCTTGTTACAAACAAATTGTTTTAAGGCTGATTTGCTTTAGTCTTCACTAGGCTTTTGTTTCAGGAGTTTACTCCCTTGCCTGATTATTGGACAGAACAATG
The DNA here is from genome assembly GCA_013398345.1 of Nothocercus nigrocapillus. NCBI lineage: Eukaryota > Metazoa > Chordata > Aves > Tinamiformes > Tinamidae > Nothocercus > Nothocercus nigrocapillus. The sequence goes on from WBNA01000040.1 coordinate 4,101,250, forward strand.
CCCTAGAAATTAAAAATAGAAGTAATATCCTCAAGGCAATGTCTATCTGCCAACAGTATGTATGGCTTGTTTGGTGGCAAGAGTTTTAGAATTATAGGAGCATGAATTCAATTGTAAAAATGCACAACCTTACTTCCCTTCCTAATTCCAATACTGTCTCTCTTGCTTTACTGTCATTCCTTTATTATGTACTGTAAATTTTAGTAGTTCTAATAAAGATCCTATGGCAAGTTTTCACCCACAGTTCAGTTCTTCTGCAACAAGCATTGGCAGACTTAGCTGGTTGTCCTGTGAGTACGTATATCCTGGCGTATATGATGACCCAGAACTCCCTCTTGGATAGTGTCTTCAATCCAGATTTAACTATCAGCAAGGTATCTTGGGCACTCGGAAAATGGAGGTCTCTAGTTTCCCTGACCTTACCTGTCTTTCAGTTGGCATTTGAAACATTTTTGTCACAGATGGAGCTTCTGACATACTGAAAGCGACAGGGAAAATGTGTCTGTCTTTTAAAATATACTTCTCAAAAAAGACTGCCTTTACTTGCTTCTATTTTTATATAGATTTTTCTTGTGAAAAATCTAAAGATATAATTGAAAATTTTTTTACCATGTTTTTCTTTGAGAAATACTGATATATATGTATCTATTTAATATTGAAGTTTTCACCATTACAACTGGAAATGCCCTTTTGGCTTCAAAAAAAGAAACTCCTCACACCCTTCCCCCACCCTCCAAAAAAAAAAAACAAAAACCACCTTTGCATTTTGGAGGGATATCTGACTCAGTATTGGCAAAGGGGCAATGATGCTGTCCTCCATATGTTTGATGCCTTCAGTGTCTCCTAGTAGATACATGGCTGAGACCAAGTCTCCATTGAATGTGTCAGTGTCTGGGAAAGAGGTGATAGAAATGCTGTGTCTGTTTTGTCTTCAGAGGTGTACCAAGTTTCAGGTTGCAATTGGAATTGAAAATATAGGGCAGGACTCTTACAGAAACAGGTCTAGTAATGTGCAGTTATTTTGTTTACCAAATGACAGCTAATTTCCAGAGATAAGATCTGAGTTAACTTACTGTTGAGGGCAGGAATGCTTGGCCAATAATGTGCAGAAGACTTTAAACTTCCTAAATTCCTTTAGTACCTGACAAGCCAACAAGTATGTAGATACTTTTGGCCTCTTTGATGCTGTTCTTGATTTTTCTTTTCTTTAAATTCAATTGAATCTTGGTATTAATTATCTTATTTAAAAGTATTTAAAAATGTTTGCTACATGAGCTCTTTGACAGCAGTCAGTGGGATTTGAAATCAGCTGAACTTCATTTTCATATTTAGTTGGTAAGGAGCAACAGAAATCAGAGCGCTCCACTGGTCTCTGCCTGCTGCAGGACAAAGGCTGCTGAACCCAGGACTGATGGTATGAGGATGCAGACCTGCCCTGGGCCAAGCTGCTTCCTCTCTCTGCCAATGCCAGGGTATGCTGGGGTCACCCCTGCAGACAGCCTTTCTCTTTCTTGCGGTGTTGTGCAAGGGATGCTTGTGCAAACTTCTGTTATACTTTTGTGTGTTTAGCAGGCCCTTCAGATTTTGGAATCTGTTAGGTATCAGATTTAAAAAAAAAAATTGCTGTGGGGAAGGGAAATTCTCAGAGAATGAGTAATAATGTAAATACCTGGCTGGCTAAGGTGCCAGGTGGCAAACATAAAGATAAAACTCAGCCCTTAGGTTTCAGGTGAAAAATACATGTGTTTGCTTACTGGAAGCTGTGTGTGTGTGTGTGTGTGTGTGTGTGTGTGTGTGTGTGTATATGTAATTAAGCACAGGAATTTTTCATAAAGCTGTAATGAGAGGGGAAGGATGAGTTTGGTATAGGAGATAGTGTAGACAGGATGCAAAATATAAAAGCACACACAGTTCTAAAATGTGCCTCAACTTTCAACAGCATCCTTGTTTTTACCTGCCATAGTATACTAATGAGCATGTTTTGTACATCTTTGGTTCTGTTTCTCCAAATGTGCTTAGTTTGCCATTTGACAGAGGAGAAAAACATTGGCCTACAGAAAGTGGGTGAGGAAATGATAAGAAATTATTCTGAATTTATGGAATTGTTTGATCACTTCTGCAACACCATATTTTCAAATTTAGTAATGATTGGAAATTACTTGACAAGGGCAGGTCTCTGTTCTGGGTAAGCTTGTGGAAAATGGGCAAGGAGTGTTTTTCCCCCCCCACACACACCCCCAATGCCCAGTGGACTTGGCAAGGGCAGACATTAGGTTCTGCTTTGAACCCAGTTTTAGTGTAAGAATTTTCTTAAAGTTTACTGACCGTTAGGGATACAGTAGCACTGTGAAAGGTATCTAGACTTGTACATTAAAAAAAAAAAGCCGGAAGTATCAATGTTTGTACTTGTATATAATGCCTGTCACTGACAGTCTGAGAGACCACAGATTTATTGACTGCTGGGGGTGGTTAATGGCAGTTGGTGGTTGGTTGGTGTGGGCAGTTGTTTCTTATCTACCTGTCATGGATGTGTTATCCTATGAACAGGATGTGAACTGGTCAGCAATCTTCCAAGGAAATTTTTTTTTTTCCTCTCCAGAAAATACCAGTTTGTCCAAAGTGAAGCCTGTCTGGACAAGCTTCCAGTGGAAGTTCAGTTCTAGCTTTTGGAGGGCACTGTAGTCTCTGCTGTATGAGCTGCTGTCTCCCCCTGGCCTCACTGTTCTCTATCTCTGTATAATCACATAGATACATATATGTATCGCTGTACTGTCTGTGCCTGATTAATGCTGTGACAGCACAATGCCTTGTTTTGAAATCTCTTTTGTAAGGTTAAACTGTATTGCTGACAAGGATTGACAGCTGCTGAGAATAAAATAATGAGGAACTCGCTCTCACTGCCTGTGCAGATTTATCACTGAAGCTTATTTCATTGCTTATCCTTAGAACTATTTACCTCTGATACTGTTCCCCTTGTGAACTGCAATTGCCTTTCTTCCTTGTTCGAACAAAATTGCCTTAAGTAATTTGTTAACATAAAAATGCCCAGCTTATATAAAGAATTATGATTATAAGCTAGGAAAGTAAAAGTGGGTACTACTAAAATACCCAGGCTCCTGTTACTTGTAAGCCCGCAGAATATGGTTTGGGAAGACTTGGCATGCTTTGTGTACCAGTAGCTATGCATCATGTCATGACCGTGGGGATAGCAGCTGTATGGTTTTTTGTTTGTGTTTTCTCCTTATCTTTCTGGTAAAATTTGGTTGCAGGGAGATGCCACTAAGTGGTATTGATGAGCAGGAGAATTGTTCAAGTCTAATTATGTGATAAAGGTGTGATAAGGGAGAGGCAGTTTAAAGGCTGAGAATATTAAAGCATTTCACATGTTGAAAAGACTTCCCCCAGTAGTTGTCTTCAATCTAGCAGTGTTTCAGGATGACAAAGTGCTAGTTCAGGAGTATTGGAATTTGTGCTGCAATAAAAATATTAATAGGAAAGGGGTATAAGAGAAAAGTTATTTTGTGAATAAATGAGGTCTATCAGTATGTCTGTTTGAACTACGCAGAAATAGGGTTTCAGTGAAATCTTGGCCTTAAACACAGAAAACCTATTCACCCCTGAGGGCTTTCATCTTACTAGCTGGAAAATTCAAGGTACTGGAGAATCTAGATTTCTTTAGGAACTAAGTCAGCAAGGAAGTTTACATCAGTATAATTTATTTAGTAGCTTGCCTTGCACTGACTTCCTGCAAGAAGCCATTTTATCTTGTCCTTGCCATGCTGTATCCACTATCAAACATGTGCAACAGAGATAAAGAATACGTAACTTTAAACAAAAAATCAGATTTTTTTCTGCTGTTGAAAAGGTACTTATACGGTTAGGATACAACCAGTAAATGAGAAGTCAACATCTTTTTCTTAAGGTAGATGCTTGTCATACGTACTTCACTGTGTGTGCATTTTCTGATTTCCTGGTTGTCCCCTCTATTATCACCTTGTCCACATGATGTGTAAATCTGGCCTTTCTGTGCTCTTCATGTGCTTTTAGTTTTTTATTTTAATAAATGGTTTGCAGTGTGCAATAGAGAGTTAGAAAGTGAGTATTAGTGTGAGTGTTAGAAACGTGTGGTTGCTCTACAACCTGTAATTGTTTCAAACTGTATCCATGCAGAAACTCCATTCAGATTTCTAGAATGAAGATGATGAAGGCATTCATAGATTAGCTAAGCCTTACTCAATAGGCAGATTCAGCCAGAGGACTGAGCTGTAAGAAGCAAATGAGTGAGAGGAAATTAGACTCAGCCCTAAGCAAGAATTAGCTTTCTTCCTCCCTCCTCAACATCATCATCAAAAAATAAAGTGCAAAAGGATTTTTGAAAACTTAAAAATATTAAATTAAAAGTTATATGATGCAAATGAGAAATGGTGGCTATAGCTTAACTTTATCATAACTGTAAAACTCTATGAGTGCACATACAGCTAATAGATGCATCTCTTGCAGGCCTTAAGTTAAACTGTTTCACACTATTTATCCATCTTTCCTGTTTTGTTCTTCCGTAGCATGACTGTTCAGTTTTACTTGTGACAACTTAAGATAATTTAGGTTAATATATCTGTTATAAAGCATTTTGGAGTCTAGGTAAGATCCTTTAAGCACTACCAAGAATGACAAGGCCCGCTTTGGAGCGTATTTGATAAAATAGCATGACTTCTTTTTGTGTTAGTCTAAATGATGTTCTTCAGAGCTAAGTTTGCAATAATACTTAGAATATCTTCTTCTGCGAAGAACTCTCTCTTGTGAAAATACTGTAACTTATCAGTCATCTTGAATATTGTCTGAATTGCATTTACTTTTTTTTTTTCTTCCCTCTCCCATAAGATACCAAGTTAGTATTTAAGAAAGTAAGAGCACTAAATCACCTCTTAGGCAGCGACATCTCCCATTTCTATGAAGAATCTGTTGACAGTTTTTCTGGGACACAAATACAGTGTCTATAAACCTACTGCACAAAAAAAATGCAGCTAATCAGTACTTCCTTTTTAGTGATAGATAAGTACTTGAAGGATTTAACAGAAAAGTCAAGGTAGGCATGCTTTTTCTTTCTTTCTTTTCTTTTTTTGACTTCTTGTATATATTGTCCTTAAACTGTCAAACTATGGTCTAGGTGAATAGGCAGAGGGCATTTCCTTGCAGGTTTTTCCAAGTCTTCCAGTGTAAATCTGTAGTTGAGTTCTCAAGCCTGTGTGACTGATTTGGTTTTATATCTTCCCCCCCCGCCTCCTTTTTTATTATTATTTATTTTTTCTCCTTGCCTATTTTCCAAGGACCAGAAAATAAGCTGTCAAGGGTGTGGTGCAAGAAAGGAGTGTGAGATGGAGCGTTAGGAGCTCTTTGTGTACCTTCACTCTTAGAGTGATTGTCACTTCTTTGCTCTTGAAGATGCTCCTCTACCTAACAAGCCATCTCGCTGCAGCACTTGATTTCCTCTTGAAGAAAAAAGCTACTTTCATGTGATTTGGAGCTGATTTACCACTGCCATGCAGAAATGGAATAAATAAGAACTATGAGTTTCATTTTCATACCCTTAATTTCCTTGAATGGTACTTTAATGCTTGCGAAGCCCTTGTTAAGTCAAACTACATTAAGTGAAACTCCTCAGGGAGTGAGATATTACTTAGTGTGGTCAAAGGTGGCATAATCTAGCCCAAATGCCTGTTTCCAGTTCATATCAGCTGAACAGTAGTAAAAATGAAATAGCTTAATTGGTTCTTTAGGGATTTGCTGAAAATGTGCTGCAAAAGGATTGATAGAACTGTATTTAAAACAGGAACACAAACATCTGTGCTGTCTTAAAATTTGCTGTGGGTTGAGTTGTGAAGGAGTTAGTTTTTCTTTTTTTTTTTTTTATGGTCTCCCTCTCTGAAGCTCTATTTGGGTTCCTCATCTCATGTCTCACTAATACTAGTGGGAAGCTTGTGCTTTATGGTGGTAAATACTCTTTTGTGTGACTTGACATTTTTTTCAGGGATATAATGTACCCAAGAGAGTCTCCTTCCTGGCCCAATGACTCAGAAAACTCTGAAAATATACCACAGAGTGTGGGAAATTTAAGAGGTGTTGCATGAGGAAGTGTTGGTGACTAATTCAGTTACAAAACAGTGAGCAGAAGATGAATTTTGTGCATATTGTTCATCCATGGTTTAATACGTCTTAACTGTGTATTTTTGATGGACGTCAGCATTGTGACTTGGAATTGCTGCCTACTTTTACTAGCTGTAGCCTTAAAACGTGGTTATGATATTTATCTAAGCATCTTCAAGCATTATGTAATGAAAAGAACTTTTTAAAACTAGAAAAGTCAGCGTTTTTCTTCATTGAAGGAATATCAAGCAGTTCCAGCAATCACCATCAGTGAAACTATCTTGATATTTTTCTTCTTTTAATTTCATGTATATTCTTTGTGCTAAAGGAAATGGTCTAGGAGGAGTGACCTGAGTCTCCTCCATCTTGGAGAAAGACTCTATGTTGAGACTGTATCTGTCTTCAGTGTCTTCTGAGAAACCCAAGCATTAGCCTCAAGTAATGTAACTCTGAAGGGGTTAGCAAAAAGGTTACCAGAAATGCTGAACTCTTGGCAGAATCAAAATGCTGAGAGAAGTTTTGAAAGTATTTCTGAATAGATAGTTGTCAGCCATGATAATAAAATGTTTCTTTGGATGTGAAAAAATGTGACATTTTTAAATTTACTTCAGCTTTCCATACTGTTATGCATTTTGGCAGAAGTAGTTTGAGTAAGAAGTGGACAATAAGACACATTTTCGTAATAAAAATAAAAAAAAAGGTTTTAGAGAAATGAAGATCTGTGAACACCACTTCTGCAGGCAGCAGTTCATTGACTGAAGCATGGAAGCTGAGATTTTTTTAAATCTGCCAGAGCACATCTTTGACCTCAGATAACGTGTTCTGTTATCTCTCCTTGAATAGCAGAAGTTGAAATGATTAATGAACCAAGTCTTGACTGCATCTTGCTTTTTCTACTGCCCATTGATTCCATCAGTGATGGTGCCAGACAGACCATAAACAAGCATTTGAGATTTGAATTAAAAATGCTCTCCCACAATAGTCATACAAGAGGCAAACAAGTAGTATCTGTGCATTGTGGTGTCTCAGTACGGGCTGTCCTCTCCCCGTGGCTGCTGTTGGAGCAAGCCCTGCAGAGAACGGCCTTGGCCTGTCTCCAGTAGCATTCCTGGATGTTGTAGGGAGTTCAGCCTCAGTTCATGGTGGCTTCAGCATAACCCACTGCAAAATGATGAGACTGTACAGTACATTCTTTTCCAATTCTTGAAAGTTTGGAAAATACTGGTATGTTAGAAGTTAAAAGAATAAATATAATATATGGGACTTCAGGTTAGTGCCTTGGCTTGTTTTTGTTTTGGCACTGTGCTGTGGCTTCGTAATTGAGTTCGAGCACTTCAGCAAGGAGGATCTGCCTCTGTTAATATTTGATCAGTGCAGAGTGGGTGCTTTGTAACTCCCAAATGTCAAGAGAGTAGGGAGTTTACTGATACTGAGTTTACTTTGTCTTTTTTAAACTTAGGTGTTTAAAAAAAATGCAGACTTTAGCTCATCTCTGATTATCTTTTCTTCTGTAATATCAGGAACTTCAGAGGGAGGGTGGTAAGAGGGACAATTCAGGTATGTCATAATTATCTGTGTTTCTTCTTCCTTTGTCTTTTGTCTGGCTCATTTGGTTTCTTCTCTAAAGACAGGTGCAGAATAATATAGTCATTCAGTGGCCACAAAATATTATTTGTTACTGGAATTCAGTCCAAACGTGTTATCTAAAGACAGTGTCCTTGAAGCTCAAAAGTTTAAAAATCTACTTAGATGTTCTATTTAAGTCAGAATTGTTTTGTAATGTTTACTTCAAGCAAAGTATTCAGTTGAAATTTTTCTTAAAAATCAATTTCCCTTAAATCAGGCCAGATCTTTTGGAAAACTCCAGGTTTTTGAATTTTCTGAGTTTTAGGTTTCTCTACAGATGTTATAAATAAGTTTTTGGCTCTGACTGCATTTTCAGTGGTGTTTCATCAGTCTATTCTGAAGAAAAACTACCTTTGAGCTATTGTGGTGGCCTGGTCTGGATTTGTACTGAGCAATTTTGGGGAGCAGACACTGAGCTGTTTTTAAATCCTTCAGATAGTTTCACTCCTTCATAGTCAGCATACCAGTTATTTTTGTCTTATATTTTGCTTTCTGTATATCAGTTGCTATGCTGTGGCGCACAATTTTTCATCCATGTTCTAGTTTTCATCCTTGTTCTTGCAGCCATTTCAAAAACTTGCTGGTTATTCCTAGGCAACTAGGAAATTATTAGGAAAGATTTATAGGCTCTGTGATATAAGATATCTGAGGCAAACGGAGACAACACAGCTGTCTAGTAATGCCATCTGTGGAATAAAAGGCAGGGAGTAAAAGGTTTAGTCCTTTCAAACCTCCTGGGGACTTAGCATGCCACTTGAGTAAATTGCAGGGTTGGCAAAGGCAAGTCAACTTTATGCCAATTTGGCTTTCCTGCCAGGAGCATCTATGTTGTGTAGAGCACATCAGAACAAGATTGAGATAGGTATAAAAGCTTTCTTTCTTGAAAATAATGGTAAGAAAATGCTGGATTCCTATTAATCTGCACTCAAAATGCCCAACAGAATAGATGCTACAAATAATACTGACTTTATCTCTGGATTAAAATCTATTTTTTATCTTTATATTAAAAAAAGGGAGTATTAAATTGGATTCACTTTTAGGTCTTCTGTCGTTTTGGTTGATGTACCCAGGTAGCAGGAGTTGACTTTTTTTCTCTTCTGTGCTGGACGAATGCTTACAACCAAGCTGAAACTGTAATTTTCACATTACAGGTAATTATTCTCACCTGTGCCCAGTTCTTGTGTGTCTCTGTCAATGACAAGTTATAAACTCTACAGTCAAAGTTTAAATTCCTTTTCAATATGAGATTTTATTGGGTATAAGTTCTAGAGCAATGGATGTAGAATCATTTCAGTTTGAGGGTCTGCTGTAACTGACTTTATATATCATGTACTTTAAGGTATTTTAAAAATGTGTGTATGAAATATTATTTTTTATTTAACTGCAACAGGAAGGTGAGCTTTCTACTAAACACCTTCTGGCAATGACCTCTGACATGATGAAAAGTACACTATTCATATGATACAAATGCCAAGCTATGGAAGGTACAAATGTCTGTCTTATGCTACATTTAATGTACAGTTATTTCTTAGATTTATGTTTCAGAAGTTTTACTTGATGTTGTTATATAGCACGGTCTAAACCCTTTTAGGAAAAGGTGTCATCCCTTTCCTGCAGAGCAAACTTACCTTGCAATTAACATGTCAATTATGTCACTGCTGGTCTGTCTTTGCATCTGATGGCAACTAACTATACAGAACAGAAAAAGCAGTTAGTATTTAAAAAGGAAAAGCATCTTTCCCAGTCCCCTTATATTAATATATATTTTTAAGTATTATAGCCAGGCTCATCAGACTGGTCTCATCTGGCTTAGGAAGAAACCATCCCAGGTATAAGCACTTTTCTTTGCTCCTCCTCAAGTACGCTGCTCGTTTCCAGCTGCAATAGCTGTGCAAGGCTTCCTGACAAGTTGGTTTGTCATGTGCTAGTTCTTTCTTTAAGAAGAACTTATTGAACATCCAACCTTCTTCACAGGGTATTTCACACTTCCAGATAACTGATGTGGGCTGCTGGTCTCTGTAACACTCATTTTGTTCAGAGGCATTCTAAATTTTCTGGTTTTGCTTGCGATCTCTGTTGTTCCTCACTAGCAGCTGAAGACTGAAGCCGGTACAAACAAGTGTATGTAGTGGTGATGTGGTTTTGTGTATTTTTTTCTTTAATCTCAGAAATCTAATGGACCCAGAAGCTTTTACTTTTTAATGGCATTGTATTTTTCTTTTTTCCTCTCTCTCTATAGATAGTGTTCATGTTCCTTTTTGTGATACTCAACAAAATTCCATGCTTTCTTGTCATAATGCTGGCTTGGAATTAAAAAGGGTAAAACCAACAAACAAAAACCAACTAATTTTAACTTAAGGAGACTGAGCTGAAATAAAAGGCTTGCTCTTGGCCTGTCAAAGGAGGTATTTTATCCTATCTTGGAGGTTATCTTTTTCTTTTCTTTTGATTTTTTTTTTTAAATCTCTTTACCCCTTTCCTTTTTAAAAATAAGTAAATCAAAATAGAACTACTAGATGACTAGTAAATACTAGATTTGCTCCCAGGCCCATTTGATGGCAGCTTTCCAAGTGCTGCAGAGCTCAGGGAAGATGCGCCTGGAGCTGGTGTCCTGGCCAGCTCCTGCAGCTGCCAGAGCTCCTTTGCCTCCATCCATGCTTCTGCTGGTGCTGTGGAAAGCTGGACCTAAGGTACCTCTCAGAAGAAGAAAAAAACGTACAAGGAATTGTGTATGGACAGTATTTTGAGAAGCACAAACCTTACCTGAAAGCTCATTATAGTAGTGTTTAATTAAGGATTAGATTTGGTGGTGAAATAGGGAGGGAGAAGTAACATGTAGCCAAATATTAAATGAAGTTTTTCAGTTGCTGACTTTTTTTTTTGTTCTAACTCTCTCAGAATAACTTGATATTTGCTCTGTGGCTTAGAATAGATGCCAATTACAAGCTCTGTGCACTTTGCAGACAGTGGGCATGGACAATACACTAAGGCATGAGCCTGTTCCAGGAATAAATACATTATTGTTGTATGTGTTACAGCACCATAGTACAGACCTCTTGATGTCAAATTGCTGCCTCCTTTTTGTACCTTTTTTTTCCTCTCCGTCTACTTTTCTGTGTTGCAGAACAAGCTGCCCAGGGAATAGAGAACAAGATACGCTGTATAATGGTGACTTCACCTTATTCAATTAAATTTTTCGTTAAAGGGATTCAAAAGGGAGGGGAACAAGAAGTTATTTTTAGCTCTGATCTTGTTTTTAGGCTTCATTGTATGAACACGTATGATGGTTTTGCACACTAGTTAGACCAAAGTGCATTTGCTCCAGTTCTGGTGTTTTTGTTAGGGGATGAAGACCAGCAGATGGAGATACTTGGTTCTCTCCTAACTTTGTTGATTTGATGCTATTCCTGTAAAATTAATAGAAACAAAATAATGATTTTAGAGAAAACTACAAATAAAAATATGCTTAATTTGAGAGAAGTTTATTTATAAGCTTTTATATATATGTGTATCACAAAGTTTAGCCATTTTTAATTAGTTGAAGTACTATTTGTAAGGAGAAAACAAAAAACAAAACAAAAAAAAAAAGGGAGGGGGGTTTGGCCTTATTCTCTAAAACTATTCCCTTAGTTTATAATAGAGTACCTGGGGAAACAAGCTTCTGTTGATTCCCAAAGGCAATATATACTGACTAAACAAAACTACAGTCACCTGGGGTACTCAGGTGACCATACTCATGTAAATTAGTTTCAGATATTTAAATTTGAATATTGAAAAATACCATTAGTAAATCTATCCTGCATTGATACTGTGTACTGCTCATCTGTGATAGATGTGAGATCCCTTAATGTAAGTGTCTTTAAAATTGTCTGTGTAGACCCTTTTCTGATGCATCTCTGCAGATTCTTATGTTGCTATTTTCAGGTACCTTTTAGATGTTCAGCTAACAAAATGATGCTTGGGGATAATAGTATTTTAGTTATGCTCAAATAAAAAGTTACTGAGGATATAAGAGAATAGTAAGAATAAAATTTTGAACCTCTAAGCCTTCTTTAGAGTCAAGCTTTTCAGAGAACAGTAAATGCAGGAGAAGTAACATGCATTCTTTTTAGCTTCTTTAGAAATACTGCTTTTTAACTTATGCAGTACACTTAGTTTTAAACAGTTCAAATCTGAGACCCTTACAACTCATACAACTATCAGGATTATTGAAAGGATGGAAAATTAGTAGTGTTTGTGGTTAGAAGGCAAATGCATTAAATGATACTGTCAGTGTTATGTAGGTGAGCTTTTTCTCCTGCTGTTTTCTCTGATGGGATAAATACTTCCTCTTGTTTCTCATTTTCTCATTTGTGAAACTGATTTTCAAGTGGTTTAATTCTCCTAAGTGTGGAAATGTGAACCTGGTTCATGATAATGAGCAGTAAGTGCTAGTATAAGGTATCAGTTAGGACTGTAGCGCCTCATCTTGCATGATTTTTGTCTTTGTGTAGTTACTTTCATGATAAGGCAGGCAGAAGGTAAAGGTGATGCATGGCAGTTCTTCACCTTGATTACAAACCAGCAGTTCCTAATGATGATAATGCATTCCAAATTTTACAATTTCCAATTCCAGTTTTCCTCATGTGAAAACAGAAGATAAGTGTATAGCTTAGCTTATCTTGAATTTTGTATGAACCCTAGAGAGCTTGGCAGCACTCCTATAAATACATGTTTTTATCTGACTATCTGGATCTCATGACTTCTGTGTGTTAGGTCACTTCTACAGTAGGGATGCTGTAGCCATGTAGGATACTGGTATGTTTTAGTGGCAAAACAGCAGTAAAGCAGATGTGGATGTACTGCATGCTGTGGTCAGTGCTGTCTGCTGGATGTCCTGACCGAGCAGAATTACTGCTGAGCTGCTCTCCCTGTCCCATGGTGTGGCAGCCTTTGCATTTTCATGTTGCTGACGGGTCCTGTTTTTGTGGCCAGAAGTCTAACATGGACTTAGCTGTGGTCTCAGCAATGTGCCCCAGGCCTCTCTTGCACTTAGTTAGGTGCTTGGATTCTTTTCTGGTTTCCTTTCTGTTTAGCTGCATCGGTAAGCCAGGGCCTTCCACTGATCAGTGCCATGTGCTGTATGTCCTGGTATCTGTTAAAGACATTTAGTATCTTTAAATATGGTAATATCTTTCAGAAAAACTGGGTACAAGTGCATCTCTTTCTTTCTCTCTCTCTTTTTTTTTCCTTTCATATTTCTAGGTTTATCTTTGAAGAAGAATAACTTGTGATTTTCTTTAGAAATGTGTGAAGTAAAGTTCATTTGGAAAGGAAGTGAGGGCATGTAATGTAGCAGCATCAGCCAAGGGACCAGTGCAATGTTTTTTTAGCATCAGTATATGAAACTTGTTGAACTTTCTGGGGATACTTAAGTTTTTAGAGCCATCTGTTAATGGAGTCAAAGATGATGGTGAATAGTTTTGGCTTCCATATGGTCAAATGGCTGCTTGAAAAATATTGAATGCTTCAGATTTGCTGAAATGTTTCTTTCTGCCACATTTAGAAATGAAATGTTTGACTTTTGATTATCACAACTTCACTTTTCCACAAAGATACCACCCGTAGGAATAGTTACATAGTAGAGAACCTAAAGTTTTATCAGGTTTTGAGCAACGTTAGGGTTATACTGTGCCCTTGGTATCTGCACAGAGCTCACCTGTGAGTGAGAAGCACCCTGCAGCTCAGGGTGGGAGGAAGGAAATAAGTGATTGAATGTGTAGGATGTAAAAGAAGTGCTGCAATAGCAGCAAGGCATGCAGGATTTTGTGTGCAGTGAATGCAGAATATATCTTCAGAATAAACAGGCAGGCACGGGCAGATAATCCTGGTGTCTGTGGCAAAGCCGTGTGGAGCTGCAGAAGCTCCAGGAGATGGGTACTCGGGAGCTAATTGATTTTACTGCCTGCAGAATGACTAAAGATGAGAATGGAGAGAACTCCGCTGGCACCATCTGTGATTCACAGCCATTTCATGGCATGCTTGTTATAATGTGGGAGTATACTCAAGTTGGCAATTTTGTATGTAAAAGTGGCTGCAATCTGAGGGCTAATGCAGTACTTTGAGTCACTTCAGCTGCCTAACAACAAATGGTGTACGTAGCTACTAGCTGTATCAGAAAAGAGCCATTTCTGCCTCATTTTCTAATGACTATGTTCTGTTAGGTTATATATCTTGACTGTTTTAATCCAGTCTAGAACAGAATAAACTACAAGACTTCAAAATATTTCAGAATATCAACTGGGGATTTTTATACATAAGCATCCCGCTGGATATAACCCAGTTTACTGTTGTATCTTTTTTTTTTTTTTTCCATTGTGAGGCTGTTCAGTGCTCTTGGCATGAGAGACTTTGACTGGGAAGTTATTTCAAGTCTCATAGAAGGCTGTAGTCGTGTTGGCCAACCTGGGTCTGTGTTGTCCTGCGCCATATTGAATTTTCAGTGATTTCCCCTAAAATATCTGACTAGCAGATAGTTGAATCTTATTTTTGGCAAGTCCTCCTATATGACCTTATAGGTGTACCTCTGCTTGCAGGATTGCTAATAATGTAGTGTACTATCAGAAAAATGGGCCAACATAATTCAGGTGATGGCCACCAAGCCTCAAATTGCCTTTGCAGCTTGGCTTAGCTTATGTCTCCTTAAGTCTTCAGATTCCACTTGGGTTCCTGGTGCCACAAGGATTTGCCCCATACTACCCTTGAATGGGATTAGCCCTGGGAAGCATCAGAGTTGTGCTTTGTATTCGGCTGCACTGAATTCACTCTTGGTATTTGATAGGCTTTAAAAGTAAGAGTGTTATAATCTTAGTCTAGTTCTAGTTTGCAAATATCTATACAAAGTGCATGAAATTGAAATAGAAATTACGGGAACAAAAGAGAGCAGTAAAATGCAGCCTCATGCAGATTGTACCAGGTATCCAAAAAGTACTTGACCTCAGATTGCTTTTAATTGTCTTTGGCTTTTTTAGAAACCACAGAAGTGACCTAGCAACAACTTTCACTCCTGTATCAATCTTAAAGGATCTTAGAGCTGTTGAAATAATTCATGTGTCTTATGTATCCCGCTATTCAATGTCAGTTTGTTTTGAGCCCTTCAGAGGCTGCACATGCCACATTAATAACACGTCAGCTTGTTAGAGCTTTTGATCCAGACTACTCCCACTTTATTGATACAGGGCTTCATAGAATCACAGATGGCCAATAATTGTCTCGTTTAGCTAGCTATTGAACAAATCATTTTGTTTAAGCCATCAGGGAGAAATCAGCTAGGAACTTTGTGTTCCTGAGATGTGGGTAATGTGGAAGGAATCTTTTTTATATAAGAAAATGATTTAATATTGCTGATTTGTTCAGCTCCTAACAACAGGTATCGCATAACCTACGAATAGTTTTAGAACTAGTATTCACAATTTCAGAGGCTCTTTTGTTGCATGTATTTGAAGTAAATGGATTGAATTGATAAGTTAAACTTTTTTCTTCTTTTGTGTTGAATGTTTAAGAATAATTTGGCAAGTAGTGAATATGAGATGCCATTACAAAAAAGTGATGAAGTTGTACAACCCACAGCTAAGATAGATCATTCTCAATAAAGTATCTGGAAGCATTAATTGATCCTTAACTGTAGTGGGGGTTCTGTTTACCCCAGATAATAAATCGGAGACTTATTTCTGTCACCGCTAGCCAAACAGCAATATAATTTTCAGTGAAACGTTTGTAACTTTAAAAGTCTGCATGTATTGAAAAAATCTGGAGTAAAAATGCCTCTTTGACCCAAAGTGAAAAAAAATGCAGGAAAAGGAGTACTTCAGAAAATGTTAGATGTTTTAGAAAAAGTAAGGAGCTGAGTGTTTTAGTTTTTCACTTTAGTGTAAGAACCAACTGCTGCATTAAGGGAAGGATGTAGTGTGTTTTTCTAGAAATTGCAACACATGGTTCATGGGAAAGGCTGTTTTGGGTTGTTGTTTTATCTACTTATTTTCTCCTCATGAAATGTATAGGTACATTTTGAGTCACAATTATATTTAGAATAATATTTTCATTTTTTTGCTCCATGCTATTTTTCTTACTGACAAGTAGGTAAGTTTCATTCATATGCTTTAGTCCATTTGAATTCCCTGCCTCCATTGTAGTTGCTTTTTAAGAAATTAGATGGAATTCAATGAAGTTACTGCTTGTCTCTTATTTCTTCTGTTTCCATCTCTCCTTCACACAACTTCTGTTATGTTTATCTTACTAAATTGGGGAATCTTTCATCCTGTTAACTTAATTCTGGTCCCTTTCCTCTTTTATGTGGTTTGCATATTGCATAAAGAGTCAGGTCAGGTTTTATTTTTATTCAGTTTTCTGAACTAGTTTGTTCATCTCTTGATTTATTCTTAAAACAGCACTGTTGTCTTCCCACCTACCCCAAGTAGGTTTGTGATCCCTTGATCACATTTGGCCTAATATATAGCAGCCCTTTGAGAAATATACTGCTTAAAGGTTCTGTAGCCTACAGTAGAATGAATAAGGTTGGTATTTAGGGTTTTTGTTTGTTTTTTTTTTTTTTATCTTGTTTTTCTTTAAACTGGTGCAAATGCATGAGTAGTGAGTTTTCTGGTCCAAATCAAAATCTGGAAACTGAATGTATGTGTAAAGAGTAATCCACCACATCCATCTGTAGATGCATAAATATGAACTGATATTTCAGGAGAATTATGTTCCTTGAGGCATGGGTGTCCCTTATATTCATGAACTCTCATGATGGTTATGAAGAGGAGTTACCCATATAACTATTTTTCTGATTATAAATAAAGGCCTGATTACTGAGCAGAAAAGGTCAGAGAGGAAAGGGAAATGATTATTAACAAGAAGTGATTTTTCTTTCTAGAGGGCCCCATTCAGTTGGAGCAGTGTGTGTAGTTGGCCTCACCCCAGGGGTCTTCATTGCTACTGTAATGGTGGCTGTCCTACTATTACTTATAGTGCTGATGGATAGAAAGCTGTTGGCATCAAGTTCATTCTTTTGCAAAGGCCATTTAACCAATCTGATTAAAGACTGCAATGTATTAAATTCAGGCAACTGTATAATGATGAAAACTGTTTATGATTTTCCTTTTTCTCTTTATTCATCCAAGAAGATGGAAATATAGGCACATTCTGTGCGTAGTGAATTTTAAGCTCTGCCTGCCTGTGAAAGATTTTGGAATTAAAACAGTTGGGGACAGGAGTACATGTTACTGTTCCATCACAAGTGTTCTTGAAATAGCTGTCAAGGACAAAGCAGAGCTCCTTCTGGTGTCTGGCTTCTGTGGGGAAGATTTAATTTCAAGCGTTCAGGAGCATGCTGCTTTAGTGAGCAGTTTGGATTTTTACTGATGGCATTATCATTTGGTATGCATAAGTGGGATGTTTTAAGTGGGATCGCTGCTAAGTTTCCTTGCTGGCTCATGACCGGTCGTTGCTAAGAGATGTTCACACGTATTTGCTGTGTGAGGGAGTGTATCTGTTATGTAGATTTTGATAGCACGATCCAGAAGATATGAATATGCTAATGGCTGAGCTGTACAGAGGGAGAAAATATGAAACAAAAAGCTCTAGAATTATTTTCTTCCTTATCTCTTCTTTTTTTGTAAATAGTTTTGGCAATAATTGTGTGATTTTTTTTTTTTTTCTTTTAATTGCAACCATTCTCTTCAGTGTTTCCTTGGCCTTCTGAAGCAGGGATTTTCAGACAGTGGATGAGGTGACTGGACACAGAGCAGCCTCCTTAAGTGGTCATTCCTGCCATAGAACACGGCAGCCTCTGGCCTTAACCCGCATGCCTGGGTTGGGGGCCTCGGGCACAGGGGTGAATCATGCCCTTGCAACTGTTGTCATGCCAAGGATGATTAATACACAACTGTTTTGGTGGAAGTGGTTTAGTGCTTGCACAGAGTGAGCAATGTGAAGTCCAGAAGTGTCAAAGCATCTCAGATCTGCTAATACAAGGAAAAAATCACAATAATAATGCAGCCAGGTGTTACCTGTTAGAATTTCCCTAGGCTTTCACAGGAACTGTTCAGGTATTTTCATACTACTCCCTCTATTTCTAACCAAAGACATATAAAAGCTTAAGTGG
>WBNA01000040.1:4119383-4132521 GCA_013398345.1 Nothocercus nigrocapillus
TTGGAGCTGCCCTTTCTAAGAATGTGGGTTTTCTGGTGATAATTCTTCATAATTTGTCATAATTATCACACTTCTGTTTGAAATATGCAAATTTTGGTTTTCAGAGAATTACAGAGAGTATTCCAACATTAAGTTGGAGGTATATTTATGCTTTTTCTTCTCCCCGGAAGTCATTAAAATTCTCTTTTTGTTTCTTTTCTCACCTAAAGCTTTCATGCCATTTTTTATCAATACAAATGCATTCAGTTCCAGCACTTGAGCCGAGTGGCAGACTGTATCTGTTAGTTTCAGAGAGGGGCAAAACCAAGTTTTCATTGAGGAAATGGTTTTTGGTTTCAAGCTTTACAAGAACTTGTCACAAACTGTACAGATATTTTAATTAGGAAAAATTACCTTGACTGTGTGTCCTTAATTATTATCAGAATGTCAAACAGATAATGAACAATTCAATATAGGCTTAAAAATAACTTTGCTTCACTAGTTTGACTTTGAAATAATCTTCAAGTACTTTAACTCTGGAAACATTTCTCAGTCTACAGCTATGAAGCTTGCTTTTTTCTTTTCCTTTAAAGAAGGTTATTGAGGACCTACCCAGTGAGTAATATGCAATTATTGCACAAGCAGAAGAACAAGCAAAATGATTTGTGAACCAATAATCAGTGTTACTTAGCTATAAAAACACTCTCTCTGCCCTAACTTAAACAAAAGGCAGTATTTTAAGAAATGATTTAAACTACCTCTTCTTTGCTTAATTGCGCTAAAATTGCGGATTAAAGGGAATTGTGAAATTTTGTTAGAGTAGAATAGGTTTTAGCTGATAAATGGATTCTCAGTCTTGGTTGTTTTCAATACTTTTTACTAACAGGAATTTTCTAGTAGTGCTTTGACTTTTAGATTAATTGTAACAGCGATACACAGAATGGAAGTACTTCTATTTCTGTTGAAGTTGGTGGGACTTAAGCTTCAGCTTACGCTGGCTTTTGGCAGATAGGTATCTGTTGCAACTGGGCTATACATGGGCACAATTTGTGATATGTGCTTCTATTTGTAGAATGAGATAAATCTTTACACTGTTGTACTCGTCATCAAAGTAGGACTCAATTGAGAAAACCTAAAGCACAACAGGGAAGTGATTTTTAGTGTGGAAGTTGTCCTGCCATGCTGTGGTAATAACCAAACACGTGCATTTCAAGTGACTGCTCAGAGTTTAATGTTTAATCTGCTTCAGTCAATAATATTGACTAATCTTGTGGAGGTTCTTCAAAACATCTGCTAGAGTTCTGGTATTAATTTCAAGATGGTTTAAGGGCACAAATAATCTGAACAGTGTTACCAATTCCCCTGATATCTCAAGGTTCTCTTTTGCCCCTGTGATAGGTAATTTGAGTTTGTAAGCATTTATTCCAATTCATGTCCACCACCTCCTTTATTTCCCAGGCCATGAATGTGGGTTGCTTCAGACTCTGTTCCCAAGACATATAGTTTGATAAATTTGTAGGCAGTATATAGGACGGGTACACTTAGGCTCAAGAATCTT
Source organism: Nothocercus nigrocapillus (assembly GCA_013398345.1). Lineage (NCBI taxonomy): Eukaryota > Metazoa > Chordata > Aves > Tinamiformes > Tinamidae > Nothocercus > Nothocercus nigrocapillus. The sequence goes on from WBNA01000040.1 coordinate 4,120,921, forward strand.
GTCAGTAATGTGAGTAATAAGAACCAAAAGATATTTAAGTGCAGTTCAAGGCCCAACTTACAAAGCTGCTGGAAGCTCCTCGGTTGCTTTTTGTATGGTAGCTTTTGAGCGACCACCAGTGTGGAATACTAGTGTTAGAGTGGGTCAGAGTACTGTTTAGTAAGACAGTCATTCAAGGCCACCCAATATAATAGTGTCCCTATGAAAGAGAATTTAAAAAAAAAAAAAGAAAAATCAAGGTTTTGTATTTTTTAAGAGAACATTTTCTTCTTTCCACAGTCCTAGGATATCCCCCAACAATTTTTGCCCAACACTTTAACTGTTCAATATTCTCCAGAAGGGGAGAAATAAAATTGAGGATATTGCAATGTGGTTTTATAAGTGCACAATACTAGCTCATATACAGGAGAAGCCCTCAGTTTCTCTTCATTATTTAGAAAATGATATCCACAAGATACTCTTTTTAGTCTTAAATTGCTTCCTATAGCTATAAATATTGCTCATGTGTTTTGCTGAGATTAACCAGGTACAATATCTACATAGGAGGAAAATAGCCAGCCAGTACAAGTGAAAATTTTGATGTGATAATTCAAATGCCTTTCCAAGTCTTTCCCTGTCCACCTTTCAGGTCTGTCTATGCTTAGAATGGTATTTGGATGCTCAGTTAATACTAAGCTCAGTTAAAGATCAATTTTTGCAAACGTGGAAAGGTCTTAGACTAGATGCTCTGGTCCAGCCTGATTTTTATTTATATTTGAGCTTGGAGTGCTTTGCTAAATATCTGTAAGCTTGCAGTCACTCTATTGTATTTGATGATTCTGCCTTTGTTTCTTTTTCCCTTTCTTCTCTCAATTACACTTCTAGAAACAGTTGTCCAGAGTCAGTCCAGGGCTGTAACTATACATCACCAAGAATATACTATATACTTCACTACTTAATTCACCAGTGTCTGTATTGGAAGATAGCCTTGAGTTTTCATATCTCTTTGCCCCCAAATATTACAGATGTCTGTCTCTAGGAATTATTATATTGAGTACTTCCTGAGTCCATAGCACAAAAGCTTCTGTTTTCCTTCGTTTTTTCCTTGTGTTTTTTTTTCCTTTCCCCTCCTCCTTTAAACAGATCGAAGGCATTAAAAGCAGCTTAAAGCATTAGATGGTTTTAAGCTGCTTTAGCTGCTTTAACGCCTGAGATAATTTTACATTTCTCCTACTTCCTTTACCCTGTATAATAAAACACTCCCCTGACCTTAAAATCAAGAGCACAGTTTGGAGGAGAAAAACAAGGTGCAAGTTTATGGATAGAAATATTAAGGCAAAACCCTCTTCAAAGCTTCTTCCTCTGGAAGACATGCTTTTTAAATAGATATTTATTTGGCCTGTCTTTCAGTGGCAACTTGAGATCTGTAAAAATATAGAGACTTCAGTTTCACAAATGGCATTTTAATTTTGAGCAATCACCAAGGCATCACAAGGAAGCCTGTTGCTGCACAGAAATTATTTTAAAAAATTAATAGTAATTATGCTTAAGGAAGTGAATAAATATATATATATGAGGAAAGTATTGTTGTTTGCTTGATGTATTATTAAATGTAGTCTCCTGTTTCTAAAATCAGGGAAAAATACTTAATGGTAATGTTAGCTTGAGGGCTTGGGGAATGGTACATTCTCTTGAGTTACTACTAACAGTGGAAAGTTTTTGCATATCTACCTGTGTAACAGGGAATCAAACTTAATGGGAATTCTCTGCTTTATTAGTGGAAAGATGTAAGGGGTCAAGATGTTGTTAAAATGCCAGGAGAAAAAACAAACAAAGAAAAACCAGAGGAGTGTTAATTTTTGGTGGAATTTCCATGTGATGGTGCTTCTAGATAACAGCCAAAACTTGCCTAAGCTTTGCTCAGTGATCATTATTGAGGGATAGCAGAGAACAGTGGTAGTTCCACAGTCCGGGCCAGGTAAAGCTGCAGAGACTCCTCCGCACTCTTAGTCTTGCTTTAGTGTTCGAAGATAGCAGTAACTCATAGCTTTGAGATCTGGAGGCAATGTTTAGGTCCTGGTGTGCTAGAGAAAAATCTCACTAGATCAAAATCATAAAAAGCAATCGACTTCATGTTCTTGCACCAGGAGCAAGTTTAGTTATGTGAAGGGGGTTGGGGCAGAAGCAGCTGAGGGTTTAAAACTTGTCATAACCTCAAGGCCCTCCTAATATAAGAAGTTGAAGCAGTCACAATGCAGAATGACTTTCTGTGCAGCGCTGGAGCCTGTGATCATTTTTAAAAAGAAAGCTGTTTGCATGTGGTGCTAATACTTAGCTGAGGGCTTGTTAGCAAGCCATTTGTATCTTCAAGGTATCATACAAGTATAGAATGTATGCTTGCCACCTGATGATTTATTGTCTTGAACTCAGTCACTCTTCTCAAAAAAAAAAAAAAAAAAAACCAAAACAAAAACCAACCAACAAAAAACACTTATCAAGCAAAGTTGCTTAACTACTAACACCTAGAAATTTGCTTAAAGGACAGGGTCAGACTGGAGCAGGATCTGGAAACCTTTGACTTGTGATCACACAATCATTTTTGGTCTGTCCTCAAATGAGGAAATGCTGCAGGGAAGTGTTATTTCCCTTTTATTCTCAATGAATAAAAGGTTTTTCAGGCCACCTTTAAATCTGCGATATTACTCTAAACAAAAGCCTAAGCTGACCTGAACAGTCGTTAGGATTTAAATCGTGTGTGTGTGTGGTTTTTTTTTCTCCATCTGTAACTGATATTCTTTTTGGAGTGGTTAGAACAGTAGAGATTCAAAAACTAAGGAGAACTGCATATAAAATTTATAATCATCTCTAGAGAGAAAAAGAAGGAACTATTTAAGTTCTGGAAAAAGTAAGGTAGATAAATTGAGGTTAAAAACTAAACCTCTCATTTCATCCTGGGTGTGTTTGAACATTTTTCAGCTTCTGGTTCCATAGTCATTTTAAATCTCAGGATTCACATAGCATAGTGTGCATGGTGTGTTGCTGAAATATGTAAAAGCTACAAGGTTACAGTTTTCACATTTGTACAAGTAATATTTTTCTAGGGTTACTTCATACAGCTGTGAAATCTGAGTTTTCTTAACTCTGGCAGTGAAGAGTTTTAGTTCCAGTCTTAGATGTGCCAAGTTTTGTAAACCTTTGAGTAAATGAGAGTGACTGTCTTCTGGAAAAGCATCAATTCCTTACTGTTCTTTTGTGATGGTAGCAACTCCTCTTGGCTAACAAGTTTGTGTTTACTGTTACCAGCAGGTTGTGGGCACTTCCCAGTTCAGCAGCTGTGATTTGTTGCAGCTGAGTAACTCCAGGTTGTATTTTTGTTCTGAATGAGTAAAAGATAGTGACATGTGATAATTGCTTCAGAAAATTCCCTGAGGAAGATCAGCTTGTAAAGCCCTGAAGTATCATGGTGAATAAGTGAATGGTGAAGTTCATCACTAAACTCTCTGTAAGTGGCTTAGTTTTCTCATAATCACTAGTTCATGTAGGACAGGTAATGACAGCTCTAACTGAAGAATTGGTACACTCCATCCGGCCTGAATTTCCTCACTGGTGGCTTTCTGATGGTTTGTATCCCAGATATGGTACATACTTGGATTTGAAGTCCCGTCACAAGCAAGTAAATGTAAGCAATTGATAAGAAACTGGACTTGAAATAGTTAATAATACTAATTTGATTGTAAGTCCTACTTTAGGCACACTTATAGCTTATATATGAGGGTTTCCAAATTAGTATTTACACATTCATGCTCATGTTGATAGTAGGTCTCTGCCTTAGTATGTCTGGATCAGAATGAAGTTTGGAACTCTGTCATCTCTGCTATGGCTTTTTGTGTGGGACAGTTGATCTGTTGGTGAAAATATTGCAATAGTTTCTGATCTGTGTCTTTTTTGGTATAATAGTAAATAAGACTACTGAATGCTAATGATTTTTTGAATCCTTGTCTTTTTATTTATCACTGGATTAAGAGCAGAATTGTTGCCCTAAAAAAATTAGCTTCTCTGGCCAGTGGTTTTTGACCTGAGATGGTCTGCAGCAACATTTTCCAGGGATGTGTGTCTTGGCAATTCACAAGAGTACAGATGGATTTCTCTGGCACCTGTTGTTACACATTCTGCCTCGGCAACATCTGAAAGGGCTGATGCAACCTACTTGAAAACAAGGAATGATGGACTCTGTTTTTCTTCAGATTTTAGCTGTCCTTTCATTGTGATCCAAATATGACTAAGCCTGTGGTACAGGTGTACCAGAGCCAACGTGGGGAAGAGGCTGCCTACCAGAGGGATGCAATGTGTCCTGTTGTGCAGGCCTGCTCCTTGGTATATACTGGAAGCTTCCAAACTTCAGCTAATACCATGCCCAAGTGTTGACTCAGAGAAAGAGATCCTGTGTCTCATCCTCAAAAGGCCAATTGTTACATCTTTCTAATACTTCAGTAAAGAAGTTAGTTCATTTTGAGTGTTCAGATATTTGCCTTTATTATTGCTGGATCAGAGAGGTACTATTACGTTATTACTTACAGGCCAACTGTGATACTATACAATGGAAGATTTTATTATTATTATTTTTACAGTGATCCAGACTCTAATGGTAACTCATTTACTGCTGTTTTAAAGATACCTTCTACAGGAATATATATATATTTTTTTCTCCCCTCTCTCCTTTTCCCTCTTCTCTGCTTCCATCTCCTGTCCTTTTTCTATAGTACTTATTTGTTATCTGGCAGCTTGCTTAGGAACTGCTAACTTGACAAGAAGGGCCACCATAAAGCATCTCATTTTAATGACACTATCAGCTAAAGCAATTACAGATTCCTGTCTGTTAAATACTCTTCCATCCCGTTTCCATATTCCTGGCTCCGTTTCAGCAAAGATCTCACTTCTGCTAGTGCATTTACCATCTAGTTAACCATGTTTCAGTCTGCTCTAATATTGCTACAGTGTTGTATTTGCAGAACATTTAAAGGGGAGAGCAGTGGCCTTAAATAGCTGTTTATTTGAATGAAAGTTGCCAGTGTGACTTCTGAGTTTATTATAGGATCTTTGGGGGTGTGGGGGGGTCTGTCCTCATGGTAGTATTGGGCATAAAAAACATCCTGCCGAGTGAGTTTATTGCCCTTCAGCTGCCTTTTATTTCAGAGACATCTGTCACATGCAGGACATTAAAAATAACCTAGTGGTTAATAGCAGCCTTAAAATAACTGCCATCCAAGTATTTAGAAAAAGTGAAATGAGAACTAAAATTAAATTTCTGAAAAGGGTCAGTTAATTAATGATTTATTTTAACTTCTGGGTGGCTGCTGTTTGGCTGTTTAAAAATAAAGTGTGTTAACCTATATCTGTTATATCCAGAGGCAGCATTTCTAACACTGAGTGTATATTTGTCAGGGTTATACCCAGCTGTCTGCAGAGAACTGTAGCCCTGTAAAATGTTTATCATTTTGTAACTTGCCATCAGGCACAATTTTTCAGTACATACCACACTTTGAAATGACATTTAGAATATTTATTGTAAACTAGTTTGCCTTTTTTTTTGTGGTTACCATGTTTTTGCAAGTCGGGAAAACCATGAGCCTGAATCAGTATTATTCTTTGGATTAAGGGAACTGTAGGATGGGAAATCTGGTTGAAAATCCAGTCTCCAGTGATGAAATGCTTCTTAGCTGATTTCTATGCTTTCCTTTAAGCTGTAACTTTGATAGAAAATACTAATATTAAAAACAAGAGTTAGGAATAACTGAGAAGGGCAACTTACCTATCCCTCAACAAATTTTCCCGTGTCAAGTCAGCTTTTGTGATCTAGAGAAAATAGCATTGAAAAATTACTTGTGGGGAAATAAGGTATGTGAAAATAAATTTCCATTAAAGTCTAGATCTGTGTGCTTTTGAAGTGGATAATGGTTCCTGTATCTAGGGTAAGAGAGTTTAAATTCCAGCTTATTTTGGGGGGGGGGGGGGAATAGGAAGAGTAGGCAGAATAAGAATTAATTTACTTGTTTTTTCTAATTCTTTAGTGTTTTTTCTTTTCCCTCCTGTCTATATAAACTTTTATTATCTATCTTGAAAAGCCATGGCATATGAATTTCGGTGGGAGGCAGAAGTGCAGAATGTATTAGACATCTGCCTTTTTTCATTTGGATCTACCTAATGTGATATTGTTGGTGTGTGGTGAGCATGTGCCATGTGTCAGTCACAGAGGAGGAATGTGCTCAAGTGCTGATTGGAGAGAAAAATTGTTCTTCCTACACTTCAGTTAGTAGTTAGATCAGATGAAGGATTCTGAGAAGATAGGAGTTCAGATGACAGTCATATTTTAAACAGTAGGTCTGGAATTTTAGTTTTTCACTTAAGTCTTGTAGAAGTTATTGGAGTCATGCACTCAGATGGACTCTTTTCTTCCTTGAGAAGAGGATGGTTAAAGTAAAGAAGTAAAAGCAGGAAGATAGAAAGCAACCTGAATGCTTCCTTTGTCAGCAATCAAAAATCAGGGCAGTCTTGCAAGTGAGGTGAATAATCGCTGTTAATTGCAGAGTGAACTTTACAATGTGTATTTTTTGCCTGTCTGACTAGCTGTGAGGCTTAGAAGGTAACGAGTCTTTTGTTGGAGAGCTGAAAGTGGAAGTTCTCAAAGCTTTTGAGCAATGAGGAGATGCTTCCCCTGTCTGTGAATCTTTTACTTTGCCTCATTTCAGACAGCCCATATATGCATATCAATTAGAGGCAGATGTAGCCAGTGTTGTTTGATTGTATCTGCTACTTGTTATGTGTAAAACAGTCAACCACACTGTGTCTTGCCTTATCCCTAGGAAGTAACATAAAGTTCTCAACTGTCTGTTATACCTATTATGTTACTGTCTGCTTGGTAAAGCAGTCTTAAGAAATTGTTGTTAAATTTGTGGTTTTTTTTTCCCCTGAACTGCATCTAGTGTGAAAGTATTTGTAGCTTGAATGCAAAGTGAAAGCTGATGGAGTTATTTCTTGTGGATGCTATCTGCTAGTTATTTGCTATGGAGACTAATGGAAGGTGAATTCATTACTTCTGAGAGTGCTTGCTGCTGTCACGAGGCATAATTAGCTGGTAGAATAAGGCAAGATAAGGCAGACAAGCCTGATTGGCAAACGGGAAGCCAGAGTAATGCTTGGTGCTTCTGCACTTAAATCTTCAAATGTGGTGTTCTTATTTAAGTGACCTATTTGGAGTGAAAAGTATCTTAGCGCTGAAAGCTAACGTCTTTGGTTGAGCTGCAAAATGTACGTAGCGAATGCTCGGTGAGAAGATGTGCCCGTGCGTGTCACAACCGCTTGTGAAGCGGTGAAGATGCCCCGCGTGGCTTGAGGAAGATGAGTCAGGGAGGGCCCCCTTGCTCTTGCCTCTTCCACCGGCACCTGCAGCCGGAGTGCGTCATGTCCTCTTTATTTATACTGCAGCTTAGACAGATTAGCTAGGGGGATTTATTAAATACCTCAAACTACCAAACGGGTAATGGGTAATACCAACTGGATCCAGAGAGAGATGACTGCAAGATAAAAGTTGGCACAAGCAGCCTGTGGGGTGTCCTTCAAGAGTGCTTTGTCTGTGGCCTTTCCTAGAAGGCAGGTTAAAAACAGTCAAATACGGATGCTGCTACATTTCCTTTCTCTTCATTTTTTCAAACTGTTTTCTAAATTCCTAGGATTTTGATGAGCTTCATCTCATATAAGGCCTGTGTTACGTTTGGGATGTGACATGTTGGCTTTAAAAGCTGCAGCAGTTCAGCTGCTTTTACATTATTTCATGGAAGCAGACCAAGAGAAAGATTCTTAACTTCAGAAATTTTTTTGAAGACGAAAGTGGTTGGGAGATGGGCTGAGGTATCTTCAAAACAGGGCTTTATTTTAAGCATACTGCCTGTGTTTCATTGTATTTCAGTGTGCTGCTGTTTTAAGAACTGAGGATTAGTTTTGGTGTTATGAAGTTTTGTTAACAAAATAAACTCAGAATGAGTTAGTACCATAAAATTGTCACAGAGAGATTTCAGCTACCCCACTTTAGTCTTATTCTAAACCTGTAACTCAATTATAAAATACTCCATATAGACACGTGTGTGTGTATATATAAAATATATAACTTAAACTTTACTTACAAACAATATATGCTTCTCCATGGTTTTTCTAGAAAGACATTCAAGGTCTCATTCCCTTCAGTTATGTCTCACTAGATGGTCTTCATATATATTTCACATTATGGAAAAAAAATGATGCTCCTCGTTGATGTCTTTTGTTCATATTTAGATTTGCCTTAGGTTAACTTTTAACCTAAAAAGGAAGATGTCCACTTAATTACTGAAATATATGTTTTTATAAGTATTTTATTTGTATCAAAGATGTTTTAGAGTTGTGGTGTGTTTTCACAAAGACTGCTTTGCCTTGGTAAGGGGGGAAAAAGGACACCTGGATGAGTGGGGAAGCTTGATTTGTTGCTGGCTTAGTTGTAATGATAAAGATTTTTAATGGAAATTGGCTTGTAATCTCACTTAATCTTTTTACACGTGTAGTGAATAGCTCTATGTGGATGGCATATGTTCATGTTTATAACAATCCTATGAGAATGGTTCACTAAACAGGTTAAGTGGCTGTAGACGTATTTTTCACACCTTGATTTCTAGAGCCTGTAACTGCCAGCAGAAATTATTCAGCAAGAGAAGTGCGGTCATTCTTTCTTCTCTAAAGCAATAAGATAAACCTTTATTACTAAAGAATTAGGTAAATACCTAGGAGAGGATAGACACTCTTTTCATCTCCACTGAGCCCAACTTAAAATATAAACTGAGATTTGAGGGTTAGACATTTTCTCTCTCATCCTCCCAGAAGTTATACTGCTTCCATGAACTAGCTGATGGGAACCAGGCTTAATATATCTTTTGTACAGGACATGAAGTAGGCTCAGGAGCCTACAGTGCTGCTGAAACCTTCCCCAAGGCTGAAGACCTGTGGCAATCAACTCTGCCTTGTCTGCTCGAGTGTCTGAATTACATGTCCAAAAATCACATGGTGATTTAAGTTCCTAAAACACAGAGTTGTTGCACTTGTCTTTTGTGAATGGTCAGAGAAACAGATGTGTGGTTTTAACTAGCATTTTGGGGAGAATGAGATTTGTCCGATTTTGCACTCATTGTTTTTGTGGAAAATTCTCATTCATGATTAGGAATTGGATTTATGCCTGGACATATCTGAAAATGAATTGATATCCCTGTATCTTTTTACAGATCATAACCTGAATGGAAATTAGAGTAGCAAAAGTAGAAATGAGTATAATATAAAGATGATAATGATACTCGATCATATTCCTCTTAACAATTCACATATCTACTGATTTAGACATGAAAATTTGAAATGGTCTGTATTAAAAATGACTTAACTGTGAAGAGAAATATTTGATTGTAGTGACCCTGGATTACCTTTAGCCTTCTTGTTTGCAGTCTGAGAGATCTGTTAATTTCCCTTGATTTTTTTTCATATATACTTTTTAAACCAGTGTTATTGAAAGATAGTTTAGATGGGTTGAATTCTTCTGTCGTTTCTGTGGCAAAATATGCCACAGATCAGTGGTATACACATAGGCCAAGTGAATGAGGAAGAATTAGTTTATGAACTGCATGTTTCCCTCAACAGGTCCATAGGTCTAGAAAGTCTATAAATGTAATTTTGTTGCACAGAATTGGAAACCTATCAGGACTACATTATTGGAACATTATTTGAAAGTATATGTTAACTTCTTACTATGGAACACTACTTAGAGTTCTTTTCTAATAATCCATCTATCCATTGATCAACCTGTTGAGCACTTCCATAAACAGGATAGCGTAGCGTGTCTGTGCTCAGTTGCATGGCCTAAATTCCACCTAATTCCCCCTAAGTCCTTTTGTTTAATGTTTCCTGCTGGCTGGGTGCCTTTGGAAGCCCTGGAGCCAACAAGAAAGAGCCACCAGGCATGGGGCCTATTGTGGAATTATGTGGGATTGAAAATGTAGATCTGACCTGTAAACTGTAGCACTGCAGCTATGCTCTTTGTGTGCGTGTGGTGGTTATTTTTATTTTCCTCCTGGCAGTACCAAACAGGATCACCCTTATCTCTGCACAATCTGTGCAGGCTCTCCTGAAAATGCCACCATCACTGCCAGTACAAGGCAATGAATTTTTTTTTGCATATTAATCACTGAGATGAAACTGTAAGCTTGGAGTGGGACATGGATCCCCTCAATGGCTTAATGATAAATTGAGCCAGAATTAAGAAATAAAACTGCCATTTTCCAAAAGCAGTCAAGCGGCTACTGCATGTTCTTCTGTCTGCCTTGACAGGATTTCTGAGAGCAGCAGAGAGGGAGGGCACCATCTGGGACATGGGGTTGAAGATCTGATTGGACAAAGCCCAAGCAACCTGGCTCGAGTTAAGTGCTGACCCTGTTTTGAGGCAGAGGATGGACAAGGTGACCTCCTAAAGGACAGGGCTCCAGTCTGCCTGGCTTTACAGAAGATCCCAGAGACTTCTGGGGAGTGGGAGCAGTCAGTATCCTCAGTTTAAAAGAATTTAAACACAAATTTCCAATAACTATGTGAAATGAAAAAATAAAAAGTGGGGGACAGTGGTTTGGCGGTGCCTCTCCGTATTCTCATACCTTTGAGCAATCTGGCAAGCTAGTTAGATACGTAGTGAATGGACACTAGTGAAACTAGAAACTCAGAAGAAGAAGCAGAAGCAGCACTTACCTCTGCTTCCTCTTCCTGCTGCCAAATATGAAATCTATTTCTATTTTGGGAGTAGCTACAACAAATTTCAGGAAGAGAAATTTGAATGAGATAAACAGATTTTTTTTCTTTCCCCTCACATAGATTCTATGAATGGCAAAATGGATTTTCTTGCGTACTGCAGGAACATAATAATAAGGTAATAAATAAAAGCAGAGTGCTTTTGTAGCAGATTTGGTTATTAAGGCCTCTGGGAATTGAGAACTCTGTAGTCCTTATGGTCTTTGTGCCTTGAGCACCGCTGTAACAGGCTGCACTGGAAGCAAGAGCCTTGACCTCTGAGAAGGTAAGCAGCTGGAACGGCAGGGTATGAAGCTCAGAACCTAGTTCTGCTGAGAAGGCTCACTTGAGCAAAAATCTGGCCAGCACTAGCACAAGGGTGGTTCTTCATCTTTCAGGAATATTTTTTTTGTAGATCTTTAGGTAAGAGGATAACTATTTGCATCTGGAATACTGAAGGGAAACTGAGGGAAATGCCCTCTAAAGTGAATCTGGATATATCATGAAGAATGCTTGCTTCTGGGAGTCCACTGTTTTGGTTTTACTGTCAATATAGAATGTATTAATTTCTTCCATAGTTTTCAAGCACATGTTAGAGGGGCAGAAATACTTAATGAAACTGGAAAGCAGCTTAGGAACCTTGGCAGTTAAAGGTGCATGTTGTCTGCCATAGCACTACTGGGCAGGCATTTCCCAAGTTGTAGATGAACAATTTTCTTGTTAGGTGCTTGTGAAAGTGCATGTGTAGTTACTTGATCTGATGCTTTGTGACTATTCTGATCT
>WBNA01000040.1:4137923-4160726 GCA_013398345.1 Nothocercus nigrocapillus
TTGATGCTGGAGTGAGCCAATATGTGAATGAATAGCCTCTTAACCTCTAAGGCAAACTGTTTTCTTCATCTCCATTGTATGGCTTCAGAAAACACTGAGCCACTTTATTAAATATTATTATAGGGAGGAGCTATATTGCAGACCCCAATCACAATCCCTGTCAGCTGGGCAGCCTGCCAAGGATAGTTCTTTCTTTTAGGTATTTCCAGGTGCCATCAAAATATAGCCACTGTCTGCAAAGTCTTTCTGGGAGATTGCCAATATATCTTGATTGTCCTGCTGTTCTTCCTTGTTTTCTTTTCTCCTTGCAATGCTGTTTTTTTTCATCTACCTCTGTACCATAATAATTGCAATTTGCTAAGTTTTGTATAGGGTAACTTTGGGAAAATTGGTGCAGAAGCAAGTCAACTGCCGCTTCACCCTTGGCCAGATCTGGCTGAACAGGGCAAAAAGCCAGTGTGTTCATGTTAATTTGGCATGATGTCCCACTGAATCACTCCTGAAGTTATTGTGTTCCTGTGATGTTAGTGGAACAAAGCTTCAGACATACTGACTACACCTTACTCTTATCTAAGAAGACATGAAAACGCCCTATACAGAAAGTACTCATTTGGAGATGGTAAAATGTACAAGTTGGTTTAATTTCCTTACATTCATTTCCAGTTTGGATCACATGCTGCATTACAGATTGTGGCATACATAGTCAATTAAGAATTATGTTTCCAGAACATACATTGTTGATTAGGTATTTCCAGGGATGGCTTTAGAATTTTGTCTCAAGAAATAGTGAGTCCATAAACTAACATCTGTAAACAAAAAGAACTCTGCAACTCATTCAGTACATAATGGAAGCAAGAATGTTTTAGCAGCTTATGCATTTTTATTGATTCCAAATTTCCAAATGAGGTGAAAACAAGCCATAATACTTTTATGCTTTTTTTCCCTAGTTAAAAAAAAAAAAGGAACTCAGCAAAAAGTGCTCTCCCCCCCCCCCCCCTTTTTTTAAGCAAAGTAAGGAAAGAATCAAGGAAAAAGTTGTTATGATCTGTTGAGGTGCTGAACTTCAGTAACCATCATTTGTGGTGATACTATGAGAACAGAAAGGGTAATAATGAGAAAGACAGATGGAGAAACTAAGTCTGATTATTATTATAGAGGGAATTAAACTTATTTTCAGGATTTACTAAATCAAATTTACTAACAGTGTTACTATTTAGTATTATGTTTAGCATCTGTTTTCAAGCATGTTCCATGCTTACCATCCTTAGGCTGGTTTCTACTAAATCTTCTAATAAACTTCCCTGAAGTTGACTTCATAGGTAGCATGCAAAGAATTTGAGAATTGTTGGTTAATGAAAATAACTTCTTTATTTTCAGAAGTTTTGTGCTACATTTTAAAACCAGATCCAGGCATTCCTTCAGGAAGCTGCTGCTCGGTTCTCCCCGCAGCTGTTCACAAGCCGTGCTGCTGGCCAGGTGGTTGTAGCAGTGCTTGGGCTCTGTTCTTTGGTTACATGTTTAGCTGCAAAATTCCAAGTCAAAATCATCTTTCTCTCTCCCCCTTTGGGCATTGCTTTCATATTAAAAGTGTTTTCAAATGGGGGACAGGCCTCTGAAGTTAGTGTTTTTAATATGCTGCTGACTATTAGAGCAGCTCACTATTTATCCCTCCGCACCTTGACACCTCCAATGTGTCTGATCTTTGAACAAGGTAATTTTCATGTGCTTTTCTGTTATGTAACAGAAATGATCTCTTAATATGAGGCTTATCTCAGTGTATGTATTTGCTGCGGTTGTCTCCCTGAAAGTCAAAGCTATTGTTTATTTAGAGAAATTAGGCCTCATCAATTGTAGAGAACTATTGCCTGAGAAAACTGACTGTTGGCTTAGAACCTTTTGTCCTACTGCTGGTCATAGCATTAGGAGAAGATCCAAACATATAGATAGAAAAAGGGATTGGGGTCTCTTACAAGAATTGGTTTTTAGGAATGAGTTGTTATAAAATTATGTAGCATTTCAATTCCTGCAAGGAGATACCATAAAATAAATCCGTTGTATAAAAAAAGTGTTGCAGCAGTACCTGACAATTAGGAATGTAACTGTACTTATTTACATCAAAATTAGTTTTGAATATTGTTCCATTTAGAGATATTCAGCAGGGAAGATCTCATCCTGTGACCCTAGATGTTATATTTTGTCATGTTAATTTATAAATGCTATCGTCTCCCACCCCTCAATCTATACTGCTTTGTTACCTCTGCTCACTGACTTTAAAAGTAGTTTTCAAAATATATAATTCATATTTCTCAGATAGAACTAATCTGTATTAAGCAAATGTGGCAAATAATGCTGTCATAGGGTATGAGACATGAAAGCCTGCAATTAAGTTTACTCTTCCACTGACAGTTTAAAACCATTAACTTTTTCTAATTGAAGTGGACTGAATTAATTAAGAATTTTACTGAAAGGTTACCAGTTGCATGTGAATATCGCTGTGACCTGAAGGACATGTATTATAAACAATAAATGCAATTATTCCAGTGTAAAGAAAACACAAATTATTCTGTTCTACCAGGTTAATGTCAGTGAAAGTTCTTAGTTTCTTATTTGAAAAAACCAAAGGCAAATATAAGAGATAGGCAAGTTCTTGTAGTTGAGCAGGCATGAAGGGCCACAACTTTTCAGGCATCTGTGGCATAGACATTTCGTTTTAAAAAAAAAAAAAAAAAAGAAAAAAGTGTTTAGAGTTGTTCTACTTGTCTCCAACTGTCAGAAAGTAAGGAATACTTTACAGCATTCTGTAAAGGCATAAGATAAAACCAGTGTATTGTTCTGCACATGTTGCTAGCATGGCAAGAAATGCTTGGAAAGCTGAGGTATGCACTATCCTGCCTGCCTCTCTGAGGCACGATGAAAAAGCTTGGTTCTCTAAATCAGTTTGACTGTTTAGCTGTGGCTGAAGGTCAAGTCAGTTTTTCGAATACAAACCCACCTTTTGTGGTATTCTGATGATTCTTAGTCGAATGTGGTCCAAGTGGAAAACAAATGGTTTCAACACTTCTGCAGTCAACTTGCTGCTTTAACTGTTATATTGCATGAATAAAATACATACGTGCCAGGCTGGGAAGCCTCCCTGTCCATCCACGGATTCATAGTAAGTTCTTGCAAGCTGTGTTATACAGGCTGGGACTGAAGCTACGGGCTAAGTCGGCAGACAGAATATAGCAGGAGGAGTCAGTCTGCCTCTAAGAATGACCTTTGTGCAGAGTATGTGAATTCCGTGTGATCTAAAGAGCGCTAAGTATGGATATAACTGTAGTTAAGGCCACAGGTACATGGAACTCCGTTAAGGGAATGTTCCTCCTCCTTTCCCGTCCCAGTACAAGGGGGACTACTTTTTTTTTCTTTTGATTTTTTCCTCTTTCTCCAAGAGGCTATTCTCTCACAAAGATTCTAGATGAGGCTCTTGGTTAGTGAGGGAGAGAATAAAACATTGGTATTTTGAATGTTTCCCTTCTGAGGTCTTAACATCTGAGTCTGTTAAAATTCACATTTCCCTGTCTTGTGCCCTAACGTTTATCTGCTGGATGTTTGTGATGATGTGCTTGAATCTGTAGAGCTTGCCAATCGTGCCCAATATCACCTGAGGCCTCTAACTGGATTAGCTAGTTTCCCTTAGCCTTTTGCTAAGGAAGAGTTATTCGTCTGCCACTTCAGAATATCATTTCTCACTATTTTTATATTTAATTAGAATGAAAGCTCTCAGATACCTGTAAAGTGGAAGGGGCTTTGATCCCATCTCCCTTGAAATATTTATATGGAAGAAGAAAATTTTTTAGAGCTTCTGAATCACAGAAGCTGAGATCTCAGTGGGTAGCCAATTAAACCTCTCCGGAGTTGCTTTCCTATTTGCCTTTTGCCCTTGTTTATGTGGACAAGACAGATACGCATGCTGCTTGATGAATAAGAACTGCTATTTTATTTATTGTGGGACATATATAATTTATTTTGTATTTAGAAGTATTAGAGTAAGGTGACCAGAAATTAACTTGTGTGGAATTTGTTTGCATTATTCTCCTTGAATATGTTCTCCTAGTGCTGAGAACACTTTGTTCTGTGACTTCTAATGTGTGAAATTAACCTGCAATTTTTTGTTAATAACCATGGTGAGAAATTCAGTTGTGCATTTAATCTGAGTTTTCTTTTTTCTTTTTTTAATCTTGCATAGAATACTTTATCAAGATTTTAAGAAACTCAGTTAAATTTGCTGCTGCTTAGCAGCTATGGTACACATTAAATCTGCATAACTACTGTAGAATTTGCCTATCTGTGGTATACCCATTATAAACTTTTGTCGCTATTATCCTGCAAAAAATATAGGGGAATTGACCTTTGTATTTTGGATTTCAGGTTTCTTCTGAGGTAGCTTTAAAAGACAAGCTTTTACTGAATTGCATAGAAGGCCTTTTTGTCTCAGTTGCTCTCCCTTACTCTAAGACAGAGCCAGCTGATACTGCTTCATCTTGTTTTCATGTTATTACTTCTGTTTATGTAAACAGCAGCCTTCAGATACTTCATTCAAATACCTTGATGTTTCTTTAGGAAACAACTAAACCCACAGACAATGTTCTAGTTCTTAAGCAACTCTTAAGCAACTACCTGATCACTGTGCACCTCCTTCTCTGAAGCTTCTTTCTCTTCTGTCTCTATGTAGAGTGGATGTAAGGGATGAAACATTTGGAGCTTACTGAACAAAGAAAGCTCAAACAAGTACTACTTGTCCAAAATAGGTGACATTGGACATTTTTTTTTTCTCTCTGGTAGAAGAAATGCTTTTCTATTTCCAAATCCAACTTTCAAGTACCTTAAATGATGAGTGCTTTGAAAATCTTACCTAGTATTGCTCATGCAGCATGACAGGCCTCTGAAGAGTAGTGGCCAGTGCTGTTCCACAGGCCAGCACAAATAGTTGTGAAATATCCTCAACTTGGAAATCAGGTCCCTCTGGTTGAAGCCATAAATTCCAAAAGCATTGAAACAAAAAACTCCGTATTTTCACAGTGAAAAGGATGTATTTCTTGTCTTAAGTGGACACGGTAACACCCAGAGCAAAGTTTTAATGAAGTTAGTGTATTAATGGGTAAGGATTATGTGTAGTCTTTTCTGTTAATTATAAAATTAAAAAGGGTTTTGTTCTTTGAGGAGGTTCTACTGATTATTAGAAAATCTGAAATAAATTTTTTTTATAAACAGGTGTGTAGTTTGTCTGTTTATTTTGTTTTCTTCTTGCAGCCCAGAGCAAACGCGTAGCAGAAAAACATGTGAGGAGGGGAGAAAACAGCAAGCTCTGGAAGGAGTGTTGTTATATTCCACCACTAGAATATTGTGTAGCTTCTACCTGACTTATGGATCAAACCAGAAATCTTTCCAATTTCTTTGCAGAGTAATAAGGACGGCACAACTTTCATTGATCACTGTCAAAAGCCAATGCAGTCTGAATCCAGTATTAATTTGACCCAAAGTATGTTCAAAACTTTTTTTTATTTTTGTGACTAAACTGTCACCAAAAAGAGAGTTTCTTCAGATATATTTCTTGACTTAATTTCCAAAAGCAGTTCATAAGCTTCCAAATGTGGAAAGCAAGCAGCAGGTAAATATGCCTTTTCTGTTGTGATGCATACCTACTGGGCAATTTACACAGGGCAGATAATTATTTTAGTATCTATTTAAACAATGATCAAACAGTTTATTCTTTGTGAAATAAATTATTTACATGTTGCATTTTTGATTTGAATGGTAATTGAAATCTGTCTGAACTGTAAGTAACAAAACTCTTATCTCCGCTGGGTTCAGTAAAATGAGAGTAAAGGTGACATAATGGTTTCTTTTCCATGAGGTCTTTTGTTGCTGAAATTCTTGCTAAGGCCTTGTGTTCTGTCTCGTGATTGAAGTTAGCTGCAAAAGATGATGCATAATATGACGGTTTATTTCCTTCAGGTACTTCAGGGCTTGTATTCACAATAATTATTCATTGAAAATTCTCATAATGGAGTGTTCCTACTATGAAGATGTCAGGATTTGGTTGTGATGCAGTAATGTCAGCTGCACAATCACGAACCAAATATTCTAACCTTTCTAGGCTTCCAGTGTTGGTTTTTTTTTTCCTGACTCCTCCATAAAAGTTTTGTGAGCGGAATGCTAATAAGAACCACCTTGCATGTTTATTTCTGCTTTTTATTTTAGTCTTTCATTAGAACCCCCCTATTTATTGTGTGCTTGATCTTGCCTCTGTTGGGCTCATACTGACTCATTTTAAGGCCAATTATACAGAGTTTGGAGCGGGGGGGCAAAGGCATGGTCCAGATGTGTGTTCTGAAGTAATGTTTCCTTGGGCAGAAGCCACAAAAGAATAAAAACTGAATGGAGAGAGAAAAATGGAATTGCATCAATGAAATTACATGGCCTGACCTAGTTTTCATAGACTGTACAGTCTTGAATGAAGTAACTGCATTTAAAAAAAAAAAAATTCAGATGCGTGGATACTCTTTTTTTCTCTAAAGATATCAAATATAATCAAATAATTTTACTTTGTTGTTTAGTTTAGTGTTATACTTTGAAGTTTCTTCTTTTAAGTATTCTATGTATCATGTATTCCTGGGTTGCTTCAGTTTTTACTGTAGTGAAGTACACAATTATTTGTATTAATCTGTGGTTCCCCCCTTCTTCCCCCCATGTGCTCTGGAAAATGTGTAGTGGTAGAAGTCTAGGCTAAATAAACTGGAAACTAGGACTTAGCTTTGGTGAATAATTAGATAGTTTGACGACAGTTTATCTTTTCTGATGACTGTTGAAAGAACAGCATCAACATAAAAAATGTCAATTTGCAATTATAATACTCAAAGCTCCTTAACAGATCCTTTTACATTAGGGGGTATTCAAAGTAATTTGAATAATATAGAAGTTACCGTGTAGCCACTGAGCATCAGAGCCAGGAAAGGGATTATTTTTAATGTAGCATTTGACTTCTCTGTCTCTACCTGTTATGACAAAGGATAGCTAAAGTATTTTCAATACACATATGCTCCTGTCTGGATGGCCTCATTCAGAGCTCCAGACTTTTAGAAAGCGCTTGCATGGTGACTTTCCAAATGAGAATGGCTGTACCAAGTGGTGTAATAATAGCTCAGTTAAATTGTCATCTGTCCTCCATGGCTTTGTTAATGAGGAGTGTAGAAAAGTGCAAATGGGAAGGAACAAGGCAATATAAAATACTTACAAATCAAAAAATGTGAATGATTTGTTGGTTCTGATAGTCATAAGTCCTTCATTCATTTGCCTGCTTAAAAGTCTTAAGCTCCCTTAGGGAACAGCTACCAGACATAATCACATGCCATTGCACTGTCTCAGTTGCCAGAAACCCTGAACTCTTCTGCAGATCCCAAGCATGGTGATTCAGGTGATGTTTGGATGTACATTTTCTGTTTATGGGAAAAAAAGTAAATTGTCCACTGTGTAGCACAGGAAATATGCCTCGCATATGTCAGCTGAAATTCTAAATAGTGCTTGTTTTAATCTGTCTTCCTGTCCTAGTTTTTAAATTACTTATCTATGATGTCCATCACAGGTTAGTTTTTGTATCAGGACTCAGGAGTTACGTTACCTTAATATCCTCTACTTACGTTAGAGAATAATGTGTTAATATTTACTAAGGCCCTGATCTTAGTATGGACCCACCGTACTGGGGGACAGAAGTAAGCTTTTAAAGGGTCCAATTTTATTCCTTAATCTGAATTGCTCTTGTATAGATCCATCAATTTTCTACGGAAATATAACTTATTTCCTTAAATATAAGAATCATTCTCAGGCTTCATGCTTTTTTTCTTATGAAACAGTACTTTCCTGCAAGGGCCATATGAAGGCCTAAAGTACAATGGTACAAGGTACAATGTCTAAACTATTTTAGTTCCTACACACCAAACATTTTGTGTATCTTGTGGATAGGAAAATGTTGCAACTGCCTTTCATTCATCTTCAATAATGTGGGAATTTACCTGAAAGGAAACAAAATGATAAATCACTGAGTCAAGTGCTCATGGTTCTAGCTACGAAATCTAACTACTTACATTTTTAAAATGTAAGGCTCTTTGTGTCATTGAAATTGCAAAAACTGTGTCCTTGGGAGACTTCTTTTCTGAGGCCTTGTAATATTCCTGCCTAAAAGTGGTGAAGTACTTTGCATTCTTGAAGCCCAACATTGAAACTCAATTACCCTAAATATAATGTTGGTTTTGTACTTCCAAGATTATATAATGCTAATAACTCTTAGACTTTGATGTCATAAGAACTCTTGCAGCAGCATCTCCTTAATTTCTGGTGCTATGTGGATGCAGCAGAGTTTCAACTTTAATTACATATAAATAGGTATGTTTCCAGTGTTTTAGTCTGTGTTTGTTGTTTTATTTTCCTGGAGAGTACACTGTAGAATATGAGAGAGGAGAGAAAAAAAAAAAATAAGAGGTACAATAAGATATGGAAGCTTATCAGCAAGACAGTCCAAACAGTTGAAATATGCAGGGACCAAATCTTTTAAACTTTTTCTTATACATTTGTTATCTGCTTTCTGGCATGTTAGTCTTGCCATATTATAGCTAGTCTTGTTCATTGGCAGAAACAAGCTTTGGATTTGGGCAGTTTTTGCATGGGTTGTTCTTCATCATCTCCCTGTCGTATTTCTTGTGAGGGAATTTGAGTTTCTGGTATCTTGTATGGGTTCCCAGGTAGCTAGTTCTTGTTTGTTTTTCCTTATGAGCTTTATAATTACAACGCAATAAGATAGTTTGTAATGTTCAGCAAGATGCCTTTTATGTCCAAGACGCTGCACTGCTACCACTTCTTAGTCCTTAAGTCAAGGGCCAGTTGTGCTGTACATGATATAGAGACAGGGGGGTTGGACTAGATGATCTCTAGAGGTCCCTTCCAACCTCAATCATTCTGTGATTCTGTGAAATAATAAATGCTAAAACTTTCTCTGAGGATTTTTGGAGTCTAAATAAACAATACAATCTAGGGAAAGGGGTATGCAGATATACCTTAGAAAATTCAAAATAGAATATCTGTCTAAGTTTTGCTTTAGCATTATGTTGACTGTACTATTTCTTACTCTACTATCTCTTATTATAAGCGCCTTAGTATGGGAGTTTTCTATGTATTTTTCATATACTTAAATGCAAAATAGCCTTACCTGCAAGTCCGTTCAGTAAAATTTAGCTAGAATACCTACTTGAAAAGAATTTCTGAGCTCTACTTGTATCCACCCTATCAACGCAGGGTGCTTAGTGCTGCAATGCCAATGCGGCCAAATTTTTGTGATGTACAGTTGAGTAACAGTATGAGCCAAAGCAAAAGGGGAAGATAGCATGGATTAGATTTGTAAGTATAGAAAAGGGGTGTGTGGTCCCTTGGTGCCAGCTTCTTCGCGCTGGAAACAACTGAATGCAGCTGAGCCTAATTAGGCTCAGAGGCTTTACAGAGCTTAATGGCTGTGCTGCCATCCCGTTGCCTCTCTGAATTGCTTATTGCAAGTGAGAGAAACGGAGGTTAAAAGCAGAGCAGCTGCTTCATGTGCTTTAGTTTAACTGTGTGACACATGTCAAATAAAGGCAGTGCTAACTTGTGTTTGGGCTCATGTTAAAAATAACCCTAGAGTCATGTCCCTGCTTGTGTGTGTGTGTCTGCACAGGCACGTGTGCCTCCGTCCACTGTGGAAGTTTCACAGACGTTATGCTGAGTGTTTTGGCGTGTGTTATTCTATCCCCACATGTGTAAGCTCCTCTCGTATGTTGTTGAGGGAGAAAAGTAGGGAGTCTGATTGTTGAGCCTGCAATTTTCAAGTGAAAACTAAGTACGACTTGATGGGAATGAATTACTGAATCTGTAGTTTGATGTATGGATCCATTTGCACAACGTGCTGAGGTAAAACACTGGCATTTCATTTGAATACCCTGGACAAAATATTCAAGGATGCAGGGTGTCAGTCTAGAGCCATGGTGATGGGTAAGCTGTCAAAATGTCCTTAGGACTGAACAAGCATTTATATTTCATTAAATATATATATAAAAAAAAACTATATATCTACATAAAACTGCCTGACCTTATGTTCTGTAATAATTCCTGGAAGATGCTTCCCCTATGTCCAATATTATTTCTTGTGATATTGAAAGAAAGTACAAAATAGAAGGTTTTTTGGAACATCTCTCTTTTGATTAAAGCATTAACTTCAGTATTTCTGTTTATATATGTGTAATACCTGTGTATTTTATAAGCATAGAGGCATTGTTTTTCCATTCATTTCCCCGCTTGTATGAATTCTATATGATGGATAGAAAAAAAATTGTGAAAATCTGTTTTGGCTTATGTCTGTGTGTATACATATGTGTATATATTTTGCCTAAAACTTTATGTAAATGAATATTTATATGAAAGGCATTAATGTGAAATTAGCACACTGACATTCAGCTCACAGCTGAATATTGCTTGTTATTACATGTCCTTACAAATGTGTGTGTCAGTCTGCATGACTCTAGGACATGAACAGCCAGTGACAGTGGAATTGTGGCTGTTCACTTTTTTGGCATTTTTGCCTTGAATAACCAATTAATAACGACAAATGTTTTGGGTAACTAAAAATTGAGAGGCTCTCAACATCTATAATGTCAGCATCCTTTTAAAGATATTTGGATATTTTTATCTTAAACTGCATGGGTTATCCATGGAATTAAGATAGATAAAAAGAAGAAATCCTACTGCAGTCCTATACGTTATTTATATGTACGCTCCATGTACCTTGTGGATGGACATATGTCAGATGTGGTCCAACTACTTTCTTGGGCTGAACCGAATCTGAATTTGAAATGTTCAGAATGTTGTCTATATTCACACAGGACCAGAAGTATTGCTATTTATAAAGTACTTGAACTATGTGAATATCTTAACTTGTATTTATAGCACAACTAATCACTACTTTTAAAATATGACTTACAATCAGTGATTATAATGCAATGAAATCACTGTGAATTCAAAAGTGTCTGTATCATCCTCATCCTAGATGAAATAGTTAAGATATTTAAGTATTTGGCAGCATTATCTGTACAGACTTTTTCTCCCTGCTTTGGAAGTTACAGAGGGTGTGGAAAATAAGGAATACAAGCATTAAGGGTAAACCGTACCCATACATGGAACAAAAGAGCTGTTTGCTGAACAGTGCCCTTTCTGTCACTCAGTTTTCCTCAGTTTTGTGCTTCATATGCCGAAATCGTCTAAGCTTGGCTTCTATGCAAGCCTTATTTTTGAAAAGTTCAAATGTCAGACTATTGGGGAGGTGGGGACAGGGCACTGGGAAACAAATGAGAAGAGATGGAATTGAAATAATTTCTTCCCACCCCCAAATTCTCAGTAAATACAGCTAAGATGAATTACAGTTTGACATAAAAATAGCTCTGGTTGCCAGGCAATGAAGATTTGTTCTATAGGAAACCAGACTTGTGTTGCCCAGGATCTAAAAGTGTATGCCTCGTGTGTGTATGTATATGCCTACTTGTTAAATTAACAAATACGTGCGCAATTAACAAATAAGTATGAAATTGAAAGTTTATATGTTCTAGGTTTGGGATGGGGGTGTTTTTCAATCCCAGTCTCTTAACTTTGTACCTGACAGCTGAGCAATGGTTGATATTTCCTGCTATATCAGTGGTGTCAGAACAGTCTTTTGCCCTGTTTCAGTGGAAACAGATATGTGTCTGAATTAGACCAGTGTGATCTGGCTCCTTCAACTGACTCTTCAGTTCTATCCAAATTATTTTTGATTTCACAATGGTTCAGTTAGTATTTCTGTTCTTGGATGCACTGTTGCATATTTTCATGGCTTGGGTAGATAACAGTGTGCATGGTCTCTAACTGCTTTTAAAGTAAGATTAGATGTGTAGCTTTGCCATGTGAGTCCTCAAGCAGATGGAACGATAGTTTCTCCATCCTCCCTCTTAGGCTATTCTGCATGGGAGTATCTATATCTTAGACAGCTCTTGTAGCCAGCTATGATTTATCTAGAAAAACAGTATTTCCTGTTCGCAGTGTGATGCTGCATTTCAGTTTGAATTTATATGTTGTTATGTGCTTGGAATGGTGTTTTCACTGGTGCTTATTTATCTGGACAAGTGGGCTACTTTTTCTCTTGAAGTTTACTTAAAAATGTATGGCAGTGTGTTGGTCAGATGTTTTATGCCAAAAAAATAAAAAAAAAAAAGCCTCAAACCAGAATACTCCAGAGCACCAGCAAATGTGTAAAAGGATAGAGCTGAAAACAGGGAAGTTGGAATTCTGCCTTGGCATACTGAATAAACCAGGACCACTTAAGTTTAACTTGACATCGGCAAGAATAAGAGGTAGAATATTGTTTTAGCCTTCATAGAAGAGAAGCCTAACAATTGGTGAGGAGTGTCACACATTGAGAAGGGGTGGAATACATATTTATCGGCCTATTTGAACAAAATACTAGAGCTTCATTTTTGTCTGCTATAAAGAAGCAGTATCAGAGCGTGAAATTAGCAGTCAAGTAATACATATGCTATAGCCAAAAGCAAAGCAATTTAGCTGCACGGTTCCACAGAGTTTATCTACTGATTCTATTGCATTTTGAGCTCCAGACTTCATGGTTTTTCACTCACTGAACAGTAAAGGCAGTAAACAAAATTCATCTACTGCAAAACCAGGGAAGTATTTTTGTAGCCTGCAGCAGCAACCCAGCCTTGTAACTTCTAGTGGGCACTATGATGCATCTGTAGTAGATGATAAACATGTGGTGTTTGTATTTTGCAGGCCTAAACACATGAACTTGTATTAAACTTGACTGAAACTTTGTTTACATAAAAGCTACCGGGTTGGGACTTGAGCATGGGTCTTGGTTTTGTGTATGCACTGCAGGGAGAACCATTCAGAAATTTGGTTGTGTATTTGAGAGCAGAGCTCAGGGATGTTGACTGGTGGGCTCTCCGTTATTTATTGAGAACAGCAGTTAGGTTGAGTTTGGAGTCTGAGGCCTTTTAGTTATAGGAAAAGTATAGTTCATCTTTATACTTCATTTATACTGTGCACTAATAGAAACAACTTTTCCATGCACTGTTGAATATTAGTAAGTATGAAATTATGCTTCAAAAAAACCCCAAACCCTCATTCATGGTTTCATTTCTTTCTGTCTCCTCCTAGAATTAAATCATTAGAAAAGTTAAGATAATTTGATAGTGTGACCAAAAAAAAGAAAATGCAATTGATAGTACAGTGAAAACATAAGCATGTAAACTAGTTTTTGTTCATAGGCATCAAATGGATAGGGTTGTCTCTTGGTTTTTCCCTGTATCTCTTTTTGCTTATACATTAGTCAATAAATAAAATCTATTCCTTAACAGATGTGTGTATATGTAACTTAGTTTTTGGTGCATATTGTATGTTTTTATTGGGGAGGGTGATTGTAATCCTTTCAACTTTATTGCTGCTTTTAATTTCATTATGAGGATTTTTGCCCTGCTCTCTTAAGGTTGAGTTTGGTTAAATGTAGCTCTTAAATAAACCCAATGAGTAGTTTTTAGTAATTATGAGTGAATTATTTCCACCTGTCCATAATGAACAGGCTCAAACCAAAGATCAGGATAGTTCAATATTCTTTTTCAGATAGTGGCTGAAAATGCATTCCTACAAAAAAACATTTAAAGAAGGCAGGTGTATATAAGTGTTTTTCCAAGTCTTCAGCTGTTTGACACTTGGGGATTTTCTAAGTCTGATATAGTTGTTTTGCATTTTAATGACTCATAATTGATTTCTGTTTTCTAACTTTCTCCAGTTTCTTCCTGGACCAGTATGAACTCTCAGTATCTACAGCATCAAGCTTCAGTTTTCTCAGTTCTCAATGGAATCCTCTGCCAAAAAGTAAATTAAAACCCAATTTACTTGCATAGGTTAAAGAGGGGGGGGGAAAAAAAAAAATGATACAAATACTAAATTAGGCTGTCAATAGTTTTGGCAAAGTTAACTGGTAATAATATTTCTGAAAACAAAATGTAAGCATTGAGTGTTTAAAGTTGTTTTTAAAGCTTGTATATTATAAGCAATTAATAGACAAACTTGTGTTTCCATATGCCTGAGAAGAGAAATTATTGTTGCTCTCAGATTCAGACTCTGCAGATGCAGGATCCTTTAGCATCAGTAGCACAGAAATGCTAAAGATTTTCAGATCGGTATTTCCTTACTACATAAATCAAATACCCGAGGGTGTAATCAGACCGAGGAAGAAATTGCTTCCTTCCTGCCTTTTTTAATATATGTATCTGTATTCAGTTATGGCAGAGCATCTGTTATCTAAGCAAATTAAAACAGGACAAGAGACACTACTGCTCTATCAATAGGTCAATAGGATCAGACTCTTCCAAACAATAGTGTAGTGAGTTTTGCTTGTCCTATGCGAAGGAATGCTTCATAAGTAAAAGCTGGATAATTCAATCCTTTTTTTTTTCCTGGGTACTGTATTTTGATGCTTTCACTAATTTTATCAGACTTTTTAATGAAACAACAACAAAGCCTACAACTCTTATTGACATAGTACATCTCTGCTTGTGACTGTTCATGCTTTGGTAAATGAGTGTGTATCCATGTAATGCGCACCTCACTGTAGTATACTTTCAGTACAAGTTTCTATTTTTTCAAAGCTTCTATTATCTTGATGTTGATTTTTGATATGAATTTTGTTCATATTTTGCTAATAAAAATTAGCTTTTTTCTTTTTAAATGTTTGTAGTTGTCAAGCAAGTTTAAGCTGTCATTTAAGTAACTAATTACACAATTTACCAAATTTTACTGGCACTTCTAAAAATTTTATGCTTATGTACTTTATAAAACAATTTGTGGTGTGGAGGTATATTTAGGAGTTAATAGAAGAGGGAGTTTTCAAGAATGGATGTGGTTTTTGTTTTCGTAATAGGTCCCTGAATGGCTTATCAAAAGCAGAATGTAGACTCTATGCAGAATTGCTATCACTGAGGAATCTGCTTTATGGTTTTCCTAATAGCTCGTCTCTCTTTTGTTCTTTGTAATCTATACATATAAGGGAGAAAAAAGGTGAATGGCTGATATTCCCAGATGATGTTTGATCTCAGTCAAATGTTTATGCACCCATGGCAAAGAGAATATAGAGATGAAATGTAAATCAGAAATTAATTTTGCAAACACTAAAAGAACGTAATACTCATCTGAGACAGAGTTCCCCCATGCTGTGGAAACCTTTCACAAGGAAAAAAACAGAACGAATGGTTGTCTTTTGGGGAAATGCATTGAAAATGCTCTTCAGTATTGGTTTTTCCATATACTTGAGAGACTTTCACAGACCCTAGGATTTTTCCAGCACAAAGTAACAAAGTAAAAGAAAGCTTGTGCTCAATCATGTAAATTTGCGAATAGCTAATGCTTAAGACTTCAGTCAACTAATCTTAGCTTCTGAAAATCAATCTAACATAGGTGTATTATATTATTGAATGGCAGCATAGGAAAAGAAAGTTTATGAGAAACAGAATATTTGAATGTGAAAAATAGAGAAAGCTAACAGATAACTTAATCAGCATAGTAAGTTAAAGACACAATGTAAAGTGTTCATCTTGGATCTTTTTCCCAAAGTATGTTGTTTTAAGAGGCGTTGGAGGTATTTGGTAGTGGATTTTCAATGACAATCCCTCTCAACAGTTTTCTAAAAACTGGCAAAGGTCATGTTGCTAAGCATTGGATGAATTGATATCCAAGGACTGTGTGTAGGTTTTCATACAGCCTTTCATTTGTTGGTCTGAATTTAGTAGCTGTAAAATCACTCTTTGGTCCTGGTTAACTTTTTGAACACAGGAGTTGTGCTGTAAAAGTACTGGAGGTTTTTATTGTTTCTGGACTTAAACGTTGCTTTCCTCATTGTGTACTAATGACGGGGCCTATGGTCTTTCTGCTTGCTATCCAGTGTTTAGCATGCTTAACTGTTACAACACTGGAAAATAACACTAGTGTTAATGCAGTGATAATTCAACTTATTGCATAATGGCTGTTAGTAAAAGTGAGGCATGGAACAGGCTCCTTAATATCAAGTAGATATAGAAAGTGGCCTCAGTTATTGGGTCCTTGTTAATTTTAATCTATCATTCACCCTTTGCTTTCTAAATGTGGAAGTGACACAGATGGCTTTGAGATGGTTCTCAATTGAGAAGCTGGTTTCTTTAAAAGACAATAGTACTTCTCTAGATATAGCGAATCTCAGACAAGAAAAAAACAAAGCAATACTCCCTGTATAATTCTATGTGGTCAGCTACTGATTTCTAAAATTGTGCACAGGGAAGCATTTTCTTGTTAGGAATGCAAACTTTTGCCCTCTTGCTGCCACAGCTTTCATGAGACTGAATTTATTTCAGTCTGCAATAACCGTTTGTTGAGTAAAAAGAAAATAAAAATATAGTCCTTGGCCTGGTTTGAACTGCTATGTGTTTGAGCTGTCGAGTATGTGGCAAAATAGTGACTCCATTCTTATGGCTGAGAATACCTTCTGGTGTACTTACCCTAACAAAGTTACTTGTATGAAAATGGATCCCTTTATAGCAAGGACAGATATTTCTTGGGTTTAGAAGCCAAGGACTAGAATAGACAAGTCAGATGATGCTACCATTTTGACTTTGTGCATTTTTTGCTGTATCTGGGTCCTGTCCATTTGCTTTTATTTCATTACAGGAAAAAATTGAGTTGCTGGCAGCAGAAATTAATCTGAGAATGAAATTGATAATCAGTTTTGTAAGCGGAATGGTTGCTGCAGGGATTCTCTGTGATGAGACAGCATCTTACAAAAGCACTATCAAAACTTTGTTAGCCACTAGCTTGTTTTTTTATGATGCTGCCTGCTTAAAAAAAATAGAGGGTGGAGGGAAGTGAGGACATGAATTAAACATATAGTCCTTTTGGTATACTGCAGTGTCTTATTTGTTTATTTTTAGCTGATGGAAACTAATTAGTGCAGGTACTTTGTCCAGGGGCCCAAGAGGGCATTAAAATATACTTTACATACGTACTCAATTACCTGGAATTACTTAGCCAAAATATTTTCAAGGACTAGTGCAAGTGTTCACTGAAGTGGTTTGAAGCCCCTCTAGGTTGTTTTTATCAAAGGATTCTGCTTACACTGTGCAAAAAGATTGTTCCATTCATTGTTTCTTTAAAGCATGTAACATTCAGATCTGTATTTTGATACAGTTTTACTCTGTGCCTTTTAATCTTTCTAAACCTACTTTTTTTTTTAATTGGAGCAATGGGTCTAATAACAGTCCTTTGTGAATATTCTGAGGACAAATAATTTAGAGGCTGTTACAGTACTCGGGAATACTGAAGATGGTGAGATGTTTTGATCCTATTGTAATGGTGAGGTAATGTAAATACCAAAATTTTGTATGGGTAATACCTTCAAGATGCTTCAAGTATTTTAAAAATGTTGATAAGATTAATAACGTGAAGACTATTCACTCCCTGCCAATATTATGCAATCATTCTCAAGCGTGTAAGTGGTGTAGCAGAGGCCGGGTAATTACCATCTTTCCCAAGTTCTCCTGAAGATTTGGCTTTGCTGTAGATTGCTTCTGTCAGACTTTTGGGGCTCTTCAGCCATTTAGCTTTTTGTTCTCCCCCTGTCTAATTGTGGTAGGTTAGAGGGAAACTCCCAAATTGTGGCAGCTGTGGCAGTCAGCTGCTCTGTGTATGTTCCTGCAGTTGCAATTTTATAGAGCCAATGCTTTGAAAAAAGTTGTGTGAAAAATTTGTTTTGCTGTTTCCTTCATACTTCTGATGTTCATATAGGTGGACTTTACACATACAAGCAGAGCAATGGCTTCTGTTGGAAGGGGTATTCCACTGTTGTATATAGGAACTTTCATTTTTTTATTTTTATCAAGGTCAATGGCTTCTTTTATTTATCTCACTATATCTAAATTCTGATTCTGTGACTGGAGCCCTGTTAATTTCAGGTTGGTGCAGTTAAATGTAGCAATGCCTACAACTTGAGACAGTTTGGAAAGCATAAAACAGTACAGTGAAACATTTTAAAAAAAAAGTTTCTTATTTTCATGTCTTTCTATATTATTTTGCTTTGCTTTTGTTCAACGTGTAAGGGAACTGTCTGTTTTGTAATATTTTCAGTAGTGTCTTTCTGCTTTGGAATATGAAATATTATGTTGGTATGAATAAAAACCTTTGATGTAATGATGTGCTTGTTACCAAATTGAAGCACACTGGCATGAAACCTGTGCATCCAAAATAGAATCTTATATGAGCATTTTGCTGTATAAAATGTTTTCAAATTTTAAGCCATGAAGGTGTAGTAAATTTATGAAGGTTATAGATTGCTGAAAAGTGGAAGGGATGTTGCAAAAAAGTAGTGAAAATAAAGGGATGCTGTGAGAATGAAAGATGACAAAGGTTACAGATCTATCCAGGCTTAAGAAAAGTTTCATTTTACTTCTACCAGGGAAAGAGAAGTTTTCTCCCCTTTCTCTTATATTCTATAATATCTATTGATACTCTACTGTCAGTGTCAGTTTTTGTACCCTTATTCATCTTTTCATGCTAATAAATACTTATTCATCCTTTCATACTAATAAATAGAAGATACCTCATAGGTATGAAAAAAAAGACAAAATAAAAGTTATTGCCTTGGAATTTGACCATTGTGTCATGCTTAGCTTTCCTGTACTTGCAAAGTGGTAGGTTTTTTTGGTAATTATGGGTAGCTGAAAAGAAGTTGAGAGAAGTACGTATCATACCACGTTAAACTTTGAATTCTATGCCACTTTAAAGCAATAGTACTACCTGTTCAGATAAACACCTCCTTGTCTAAGTCTATTAAACTGTGATTGAGCTGATTCATGTCATGTTTTTAGACTTTGAATCAATGCTATGAGGAAAGAGAGAGATCATAATACTTGCTGAGGCTGTTTATTGGATTACTTTCAATCTAAGTGTGCTGTGCACGAAAATGACACTGACATTTCAAAATTTTGCATGTATGTTGTTTAAAAAGTTTGCTTAATTCATTTATGTCCCAAGGAACCTGTAGAGAACCAACTAGAATATTGTGTAGTAAGGATTTTCTTTTTAAGTTCTTTACAACTTAAAGGCAATGTTGGATTGACGTTCTTGTGGAGTCATTTAGGTCATGCAACCAACTCAGTTCTTTCCTATTTCCACTGACATTATGACAGCATTTTTTTAGTCATTATCCATTTGAATTGATTGCTAAGGCTATTCTGGATAGTAACAAAAGAATTGATTTGACTGAAATTCAGGCTTAAACTATGGATTTGAATGTAGGACTAATTGTGAGAACATCTAACACTTTTTTACTTTGGGGGGGAGGAGGACCCAAAATTCATCATAAGAATCTCTCTTAATCCTATAAAAATACTGCAGAATTTTTGTAGAAAAGGAGTTTCTGAATCTTTCTGTTGTAGTACTGTACAGTGATCTTTAAACTGGCAACTTTATCAACTGAAATCTCTTCTCATAGTCTTCTGTGTTGTTTCTTTGGTCAATAGCAAAGGAGATGGGATTAGAGTAGGTGAGAGTGTTTGCGAATGTGGCTCCTGTGTAAGGATTTTCAGTAATACCTTCAAATACCCATATGAATGTGTGTGTATGTCTTAGGAACTGTGAAAGTGAACAGCCCGCTCACACCCCGCAAGCCACAGCGGGAATGGGGAAGGAACAGAAGTGCCCTGAGGGTAACTTGTATATAATGGTAACCTCACTGTTTTTCCAAGTATTGCATTGATTTTCTACTTATCTGCTGTCTTGGTTCATCACATAAATTGCCTACCTAAGTTTGCACCTGGCTTCTGGTGCCAGGTGGCAGCAGAATTTGAGGCACTCATATTTGAGAGGCCCATGCAGATGAAAAATTTCTTCCACTTGGTCTTTTTTTTTTTTTTTTTTCTTTTGGTGATTGATAATCACTTTACTAAATATCACTGTTGCAAGGTCCCTGAGTAACAAAAGCTTTCTGCTTGGAGCCTGGTGGCTGAAGCACAGCAACAAGGTGATGCCATCTTCATTTAGCTCCTGGGTTTCTGATACACTGTCGGGAATCAGACTCAAAGCAGTATTCTTAAAAATTCTAAAAGGTCTGTAAACTCTGAGAAACTGGTGGTTCGCTTTTTTACTATTATTTTTTATTGTCTGTTGGTGTTATCTGTGTACTAGTTCGGTAGCCAGGAACAAGTTTTTTACTAAAAATGCTGATATTCCTCTTCCCACAAGGTATGAAGGTATGTGATGCAGTCAGGAGTTTGGCTTGTGAGAAGTGAAGTTTGTCCTACTTCCAACATAAATTGTGAGGATTGATTATTCCTGCTTCCTCAGTTGTTATGCCATAGTTGAGCCTGTTGTACAGATTTGTAAAGTATATTTGAAAATGATTAAACTTTACTCTGCTAGTGGTCTAGTCACAATAGTCTTGCCAAATGCTACTAGATTTAGACCCTATCTTAAGGTATTTTGTATTAGTGTTACGTTTTTATTTTGTTCTGGCAATAGAAGTCTTTCTAGCCAACAGAAAACCTGTGTAACTGTTTTGGTAATTTGGCGTATGTTCTCCCATGAAAGTCTTGTTTAGTTAAACAGTGACCTCACTGCCCATTGGGCCATAATATTATTCTTACCGTTAGTCTTGCTTTCAGTTCTTGGCCTCTTCTGTGTTAGCATTGGCTCTTACAAGACATGAGAAATTACAAAAACATCTGCTGTCACCACAGGAGGTTGGCTGAGTTTCATCCAGAAGGATGTGAGCTGCTGTTCATCTTTGTTTAGTACATAGTGTCACCACAATCGATAGAAATTGCAGAAGAAAGCAAGAAAGTGAAGGTGCTGACCAAGGTTTTTGCCAAAAAAATGACAAAATGTTGCTTTGACTAAAACAAAAAAACAAATCAAGCAAATACAAGTACTAAATTCAGGAGGAGGAAGATCCCTCCCTACCTCCTGAGTAAATGAATGGCTTTGATCTTTAGTATTGCTTCTTAATATGGGATTTTTCTTTGCAATGGGACACTTTTTACTGAGCTAATCAGAAGCTCACGTGCCTTGTTCTGTTCTGTGTGGGAATAAACATTCCAGTGTGCTCAGAGATGACAGGTGCACAAGGAAGGCAAACACATCTTCCAAGACAAGCTTAGATAGGAGGTTAGGAGATTACTTACAAGAACTGCTTGTTTTGTGCCTCTGCTCGCATAGTTCTGGATATGGCATCATTATAAATGTTATATTAACATCCAGTATTGCTTATACTGATTATTACATCTTTATTTTTCCACACTATGATCCACATAGAGCTGGGAGCGTTTAGAAAGATGTTTAATGGCAAAATTAATGCTGACTTTTTTTAAACCCTTCTTCAATTTCTGACTTAATTTTCTGGCTTAGAAGAACATTACCCACTTGTTCGTTGATGCTTTCCTGTATTAAGTGTTGCTGTAGTTGATCATAACAGGAAACACCTCCAGGACTTTTCTCAGATGATGAGACTAAGAGCTAGGAGTTTTAGGGCCCAGTTGTTCTTACCCTCTTTGGCCCTTACCTGCTTTCAGAAATTTCTTTCAAGAGAAGATGACATATGGCGATGTAGCTGCAATGATGCTGCAGGAAATTGTGGAACAGGATGTAATGAGAAGGTGTGTATTTAAGTAGCAGTTCGTGCAGATCACTTTCTGATCTGCAGAAGCACTGAAGACTTGTAGATTTCTTCCTGTGTGTGGTACATAAAGCTTAAGAGCCCCTTTTTTGTTATGAGATAATAGGTATCCTTTGGAAAATTAGGCTATAGATGTGCTTCTACAGCACTGTTTTCTTCCCCATTGTCAGACTGAAGATGTTATCTAGAGACTAAATTATTGAGTAGAAGGTTTAAAACATTGGTCATCTTACATATGCAGTAATAGAAAGGAAAATAGCTTAAGTGCTGATTTATTGGGTATTGCTTTTATACTGACCCCCATGCTGGGTAATTGCCTCTTTCTAAAAATGGTATTAGAGTTTTGAAAGTTTACTTGTTTATCTAATTTAAAGGTTTTTATTGTGATTCCTGTGGATACCCTGGCATGAGAAATCAGTACTAGAAATCAATACAGGAGAGGATTTCTGTGGAAATGAGTGATTCCACCATGTGGTAAAGCCATGTGGCAGTAACAGTGGGTTTTTAGGTAAGATGGAATTGTTTTCTCACTTGTTAATTCTTCTCCTCCACCTCCCCTGCTGCCCCTCCCCCCCCCAAAAAAAAAATAGTAGTAAAATACTTTACATGAATTTTTTCATCTCCTTTACACAGTGATCCAATTCATAACAAGTGGACTTAATTTCCATAGAAGAATGAAGCCCTTGGAGAGATTTAAGTCAAGCAGAGCAAGTCTTAA
Source organism: Nothocercus nigrocapillus (assembly GCA_013398345.1). Taxonomy (NCBI): domain Eukaryota; kingdom Metazoa; phylum Chordata; class Aves; order Tinamiformes; family Tinamidae; genus Nothocercus; species Nothocercus nigrocapillus. The sequence continues at coordinate 4,160,435 of WBNA01000040.1, forward strand.
GGATATAGCTTTACTTTTCACAGTAACGTGATTTTATGCAGCGAAATGGGATAAGACTGTTTCATATAGTAGATGAATGAATCTACTGTAGCAGCGGAGTAATAGTTGCAAATTAGCTCCGGAAGTGTGGGATAGATGAGTGCACAGTTAGGTGGATTAGGAATTGGCTGCATGGCAGGGCTCAGAGAGTGGTGATCAGTAGCGCGGAGTCGAGTTAGAGGCCTGTGGTTAGCGGTGTCCCCCAGGGGTCAGTCCTTGGCCCAGTCCTGTTCAATTTATTCATCAATGACCT
>WBNA01000040.1:4161502-4172995 GCA_013398345.1 Nothocercus nigrocapillus
AGATCTTCCAAACCCGCTTGGACGCAGTCCTGAGCCACATGCTGTAGGTGACCCTGTGTGTGCAGGGGGGTTGGACTAGATGATCTCTAGAGGTCCCTTCCAACATTAAGCATTCTGTGATTCTATGAAATAGGTGTATTAAGCATTGCACATTACTTCTACTAAATCGACTACTTCACAAGCATTAATAAAATTAACTGCTTGAAATAGTCACAGCCTGTCCCAGGATTATGGTGATAATTTAGGTATGATCAGGAAGAAGGTGCTTCTCAGTACTGGGAGGGCACCTGCATCCTGGAGAAGCTCTTGGATCAACTTATACAGCACTGTAAATAAAGAAAGACTCTGAAGCTTCAAGCTTTTGAGTAGGTTCTGTAAAATGTATCTTGTGAGTAATAAGTACAGTGATCTGCTTGATGAGCTATTTGTTTAAAAATCATCAGTTGATCTTTATGCTGCTACTGCTGCAATCTCTTTTGTCAGAATAATTTAGATTAAGATTAAATGAAAAACTGAAAATGCAGACCTTCTAAGGCCAGACGTCATGTGATACAATCACCAGGTTATGATAAAACTTCCTGTGTTTGCCTTGAGGAAGTTTATCTAGACTGCAAACTATGTAAACCAAGGTAGATTTCTTCTTTTTTTCAAGATGGAAATTTCTATGGTAGCTCTAGTTCTTCTTTATTATTGACATTTTGGTTGCTTCTGCCCTTGATGTAGATTGGGCAAAGCTCAATAGCTTCTGATGATCTAACAACAGTTACCTTTTAATTTTTTAAATTGTCTTAGAAAAGGAGCTTTGGCTGTCATCCTTCCTGGTGTGTGGACTAAACTGTTGTTCATGTCGTACGTACACGGACAGACTGAGTTTTCCCAGGTGATTTGTTCTTATGCAATACTTGTTGATGTGAGAAGTCTTGGAGTCCAAGCTGCAGGGCATGTGTGTTGAGTGTTGCATCTTGCAGTCCTGATCCCCTACTTAACCAAACAGGGAGGTGTCTGAGTGCACTCCCACTTCCTCCCTGCCTGTCCTGGGTTTCCTTCCAGGAAAAACCACCCCATATGCTCTGGGAAGACAGTCTTCTGCTGACAAGCGACCAAGGTGCAGTCATGTGCTCACCAGGCCTGGGAGCAGTACCTAGTATGTCAGCCAATTAATGAAAAGTTATAAACAGACTGATGTGCTTGGGTATAGATTTTACTGTATGTCTACAAATGGTTAATAAAAATGATAATAAAAATGAATTAAATGGCTGATAATTATGGTATGTGAAGTATTCAAAGGCAGATATTGGGTTTTATTGGGTCCGAGATGTTCAGCAAGACAGCTTTACAATACCAGACAAATGCCTTATTAAATTAAAATGTTTTTGGATTTTAACTTCCAGGCTGATGTAATCTGTTTCTTTATGCCTAATTTTTTTGAAGCTGAAAGTGGGAATGTAATGTAGATTGCCTGAAACATAACATGAACTGTCACACTTTTTGTGACAGTCTGGTTTTGTTTTCCCTTTTTTAAATTTACCATTTTTGACATGTCTCACAATACTGCCTTTTTTTCCTCTTGACACCTCAGCTTCTGTAGTCACCATTTTTGCTATGTTACTGATAATAGCTGTGTATAGACAGCTATTAAAGAGAATCCATAAGGCTTCAGAAAGTAGGGGAACCCTGGGGAAAGAAAAAAATCAAACCAAAGATCATATTGTATATTTATAGGCCTTAATTTTTACCAATTTTTTTACCAGTTCTTTATGTTTAAAGAGTGAAATTCTTAACCCAAATGCAACCTGTTACTGTCACTAAAGAAGAATAATTAGCCAATTAATTTTGACTTGCAATTGTGTCTTAATGTTTTTTTTGTAGTAAAGTATTATAATTGCAGCAAGTAGAACAAAAATTAGTTATTTCTTGTGACTATTGCAGTAATTTCTGTCACTCCTGGTGTATGGTGGTGGTAAGTACTTTGATTCTTGCATTATGTTTGATGCTGGGTTTTTCCCCAAAAAGGTTAGTCAAGGACTGTGCTAAATGATAAATTATATTGGGATTTTGCTGTGCTTGGCCCTTGTGTTAGCAGATATTAAATATGAAAGGCTTGGTTCTACAACATAATCATCTCCATCTGGTGCTCCCTTTTTTGCCCAGCCTTGGCTATTGCTTTGCTTCTGATAGGTAGAATTAATTCACCCTGTCTTGCAGCTGTCAGGCAGAGGTTGAGAAAGCCAAAGAGAATACACCGGACTTGTTCTCTTGCTATGTGACATAAATCAAAATTAATGGAGCTGTAGTGTGCAAGTGAAATGAAATTTTGGCATTTTTCTTTCTTTTTCCTTAGATTTCAGTCCTTATCTGTGAATTTGTAGGAACTGAGTTTGTTTCTTTGTATTTCAGTAGTAACAGATGTTATGTCCGTAATCTACAAGCATGGGCTTCAGATAATTTGTTGGTATTTATTTGCCTGGTAAATGGACCAAAAAACACCCCCACTGTGTGTCCCAAAAAGTTTATCCACAGGGAGATTCTTTTAATCAGCTATCTAAGGAATTTATAAGCTTTCGATTATACAAAATTATTTTCATAGCAGTGAGGTATGAATGGGGTCAGTTACTTGATGAAATAAAGGCATTAGTACTTCTCTTCTAGTGAGATGACTGAAAGCTGGTGGGGGGAGAATGTTTAATGCAATATAGTTATATCAAATTATTAAAACTGACGCTACACAACTAAACCTGAATTTTCAACTTTTTTGAAAATTCCAACTACCACTTATTTTTCCTGCACATCTCTGTGCATTTGTTTGCATGCTCCATCTCCTGGTTTTTCCAACTCTTGTATAGAATGCTGCAATGCAGTCTTCAAATGTTGTGTGCTATTACATAGTTGTAATTTTTGCTCTTCAAATATTTGTGGTGCACACTGGAACTTAATTTCTGAGGTCAGCAACACGGAGTAGGTATGGGTATACATCCTATGGAGAGCTGCCTTTAGTTCATTATGGTTTCCTTTTATTTTTAATGCAATAAACAAATAATTTATGCTACCTTTGAACTGTCAGCATTAAGCTCCCTCAGTTTCTACAGATAAAGATAATTTTAACAGTTTTCTTAATTTCTACTCTCAAGAGGTAATGATTAAAAAACTGGATATGCTTTTAGAGTTGGGTGTTATGGTAACAGCAACAACAACGAAACTACAAGTAATCGGCTAAAGTACCTCATATGATTAAGGTAAGCAGGTTAACTAATTTCTGCCTCTCAAACGACTTTTTTCCTTGCTTTTTTGAAACAAGACTTTAGGTTTTCAGGGAATGTATCACAAAGTAAGTTAACTTAGTAGAGTGAGAGTGAGACGATGGGTGTGTTTTGGTTTCTTTTTCAATGCTTGTAGAAAGTCTTCAGTGAATCACTCCTGTTTAAGATGTTTTTATTTTCTATAGCAAAAGGAAATTGTCTGGGTTGATGAGTCAATAGGATGTAGTTAATTATTCAGTTTTCATTTCTTGATATCACTTAAATCTCCAGCTGTATTCTTTCTATGTGAATTGACTTCTGGCAGATGGAAGTAAGCGAGAGTAGTGGAATTAATGACAGAAAATATTCGTACCTTTCTACCTTTATGTTTTTATATCCAGAATCTCTTCCTTTCTATAATTCTGATAACTCAGTTCCATCAGACATTGCTGATTTTTTTTTACAGGTTTAGCTTCCATCATATGAAACACTGTTACTCTTAATGTTTTTTTTGTCAAAAAATATATTTTCAAAGAATTGTCTCAGTTTACGGTTTGAACCACAGAACCAACCAATAACACTGAACACTCTGTCTTGGGGAGAAACTGTCCAATCCACTTTATGCACCTATTTCTGTACTACATAGACACCAGAGAACGATACGACTCCTTTGATTTAAACTGTGTACCCGTTAATTAAATGAAATGCTTGTTTTGCCCTTTTTTATGCTACTTTATAATTGAATGGGGACTTGGGGAAATATTTTCATATGATAATAGGTCAGTCTTCTATTAATAAGGAATGTTCTCTTTACAATAGTAAAGGAGAAAAGAAGTTTGTGAAAGTGGGCCAGGCGTTAGTTTGAAAATCTGTGGAAAGTTCTGTGAATGCTCCTAATCTGTACATAACTGACTTGTCCTTATATTTTACTTTTTTATTTTTGCGGACAATGACTTTACTTGTTATCTAGTTTTCTTAATTCACCACTCATTTTTTTTCTATAGATTTCTTTTTATAGATTATCTGAGGCAGAATGTGGTATGCTGAGAAGCAAAAGGGAATTTAGAGTCACTTTTGGGAATAAATAGAAATAAATTATTCACTAGATAATTTATCAAGCTTTACATAACTATTGGCATAAGCATGCTTGCTGTTTTGAACTAAGCATCATAAACTTTTCATGTACACCCTGTTGCCCTCAATGCATGTGATTTTGCAGGTGTTAAGCTGCAGGAATCACTCTCTTTCTGTCAATCTTCTATATGTTTAGTTATAAATGTATTGTTGATTTCAATGAAGGTATATTGAGTAGTTCTCCAATATTTCCTCCTTGCTCTTCTACAAAGTTAGCAGGAACTATTTTCTTTATCTGTCTATACTTTCCTGTCAATATTACTAAGACTGGTTTTCTATTTTGCTATAATGCCTAGAATGTTTCACTGGTCTGAGGAACAGAATGCAGTATTCTTCAGTGTTTGTGGAGTCTCTTGCAGAGCTACAGTTGTGTGACCCTACTCTCTGGATCTGAAACTCAGGGTACTACGCTAATATAAAATGTGCTATAGCTGTTGAAAAATCAGTGAGGACTCTTTTTATTCAAAACTTTAGATTTCTATGCAGTATAAATTCCAAATTTTTCTGTAACTTCAGATTGTGTTTTCAAGCCCAACTGGCAAAGTATTGGGGTTCTGATGTTTACAAAATTTGTCTCTGAATAATTTAGCTTTTTTGAATGAAAGGTGGCAGGGAACAGGAGTTTAACTCCTTCATTAACATGTAGGATATTCTAGACTTTGAACTGAATCTCAAGGCATTTTCTTCACATTTTAGCTAACTTAAGTCTGTTGCTGTTTTGTATTCTCAAGTTACAACTGTACTTGGAACCTTTTGTCTGAGAGATTGTTATGCTTGTTGTGGGAACATTGCTCGAATACTGTATTTTCCTAATCTAGTTTTCCTTGCCTCCCAGGTCAAGGTTTTAGAATTAATTTCCCCTACTGCTGCAATTTCTCTAGCAGTCAAAACAATGACATGAAGAAGGGTTTTTACATGTGCAGCCAATACTGGAAATATGAAGAATGGGGGGGGGGGGGGGAAATCTAGGCAACTGTGGTTATCTGTGAATGAAGCAGAGAGGTTGGTAGCAAAAATGAGAGCATGTGTTTGGCATTGCAACCCAAGCTCTTCACAGCAAAGGATTTTCTGGTCACTGCATAAGGCTGTATTTTTGTTGCAGGAGTAAGCAAGGATTGGCATAGAGCATCTCAGAGTCCCTGCAGAAAGCAAGGAAGGAATAAGAGCTGTCTTGCAGGATTTTACTGTCTTATTCATGAACTAATAAGAAGACTTTTGAAATCTATTTTGGACTTAAGTTTTCTTAAGCTACCAAATTTGCAAACACTGAGTTACATAGCTTCTGAATATTTTATGAGAGAAAAATGCTTGGCTATTTCATCAGACATGTTTTCCACAGATCATTCTGTTTCCTTTTTTTCAGTGAAAGGAATAATGTTTTTCTAGGTATCAATAATTAATCCTCTTAAACTAATCAAACCATAGCTGCAGTATGATAGCTGACGTCAATGTAACCTTATATTAAGAACCTAATATTTGGGAAGTGTTGAGGATAGGCTGGTTTATAGTGTGTACCTCTTAAATGACATTTAATTACTTGAACCTTTATTTTCTTTTCTATAAGTTTGACTCCTTTCCAAGAGATTTTAAGTTCTACTGCTATTTTTCACTGTCCCCATCTGGTCTGTCATTGTCCATTAATATTCCAGTGAAATCTTTGTTGGATCAACTCTGGAGTGGAACAAGTGAACTGCCTCAGTGTTGCTACGTTTCCTTTTTGCTGTTGATTGTGGGCATGTTGTGTTATTGCTCATTTCATTTGTTTTTAACGCTGGATGAACTCATAGTTAGTAAGTTTTGGTAAGAATTAGCAAGTGTAATTTAGTCTTAATTAGTAAGAATTTCAGTAAATGTTTTGACTTGGTATATCTGATAGAGAAGATCTGTTGTGACAGTGCACCAGATATCTACACATATACATTACACTATCCAGATGTTGAGAATACAGTATAATATTATCACTCTAAATGTGAGACCCCCTTCAGGTATATCAAACTGGTGAAAGAATCTACTGAAGGCTACGAAATTGAATTACTGGTAGTCGTCTAATAACTCTAAACTCAGTGTGTTAGAGGTCTGCCTAGTAGAAAAAGGATCTACAGAATCATGTGCAAAAGTGCTCTGTTTTATGTATCTTTGGTAGTGGTTTTGAGGAAGCAGCTGAATTAAAAGAAATGAACATAACCATAGATTTCTTGTGTGTAAGAACAGCTTGTGTGAAGGTGTTGTGGATCTGAAGCATTTACATAAAAAATATTTCCTAAAATGCAGCCTCTAGGAAGGTAGTGCTGTTTAAAGTGGCAAATAATAGAGACAGAATTGCAAGTTGCTGGCCTCTGAATCTAAGGGAGACCCAATTTTCAAGAACGAAACGGGTTCTCAAGTGTCTTTCCCCTTTTCAAGTCTGCCCTCTCAAGGTTTAGGCATCCTAGTCGTTGTGTAATTTAAGTCATTACTTACTGTTGAAAACATAACCTGAAGCACTGATGTTTCTGGTCATTTGTGAGTAGATCAGTGAGTCTCAGTTACTATATACCTTTTCTTATTATGCGTCCTGTTCCAGGAAAGATATATATTATGAAATGTGCTCCTTCTCACTTAATCTACACAAACTGTTCCTGCCGTCAACTAATTAAAATAATGAGCACTTTGTGAAACAACAGGTAAGCAGACTGGATAAAGATAGTATTATCTTACTTGTACCTACTGAGTCTGTAAATAATTAAACAATTACCGTCACTGTCAGATTAAGTGCCTTTTTTTGAGTTGCTATGTTGCTGAGTTAATCTGTTGAGATGAAAAATAATAATGAACAGAACTATACTGTCAATAATGGGACTGATTTGTATACAGCATAAATTAAAGCAGTTTTCAAGTCTCCCTCGATGGCCTCTGTACAAATGTTGCACAAATGACTAGGATTTTTCTAATTGCCAATTAAATATGTGAAGAGCCTAGCCAAGTAGATGAAAAATCTGAAATAACTAAACAGGAATATTATGTAACAGTAACTTCTCTGCATACTAGATATAGCTACGATGTTAGCAGGACTTAAGCTTGGTATGGAGTTGATGGGCATACACTGTAGTTGACTCTGCTTTAAAGGATGCTTGGCAGAGGATTTTATTGCTACTAAAATTTTAATTAAGAAATAATATGGGTGGGAGATTTTCATAGCTGTGAACCAAAAAGCGCTATAAATGCACAGATACAGTCCTCCAAAGATATAAAGAACTTGAACACCCTCAGAGAATCAAGTACTGAACTTATTGTTAATATATTATTGGCAACCAGAAGTTAATACAATGCTGAAAAGAACTCTGGGGAATTAGAACTTACTGAAAATATGGAACAGTTGCTTTTCTCCTTCAATAAAATGACTTGTGTACTGTTTTACTGAGTGCTAGGGAATTGTATTTTTATGTTCTTATGAATAATCAAGTGTTGAAAGTTGTTTGATATGTTGACAAAAGGATATGGGATAAGGAAGAAATACGGAAGCAACAGTTGACTCTTAGTATATTCAAGTGCACTATTATAAAATAGACCTTTTCATTCAGCACTTTATTTGTAGATACGTGTACTTGTATGTGTTTCTCAGCAGGATGTGAATCCTGTTTTATTTTAAAGGTAGTTGGTTTCAATATGGTTGATGAGTGAAAAAAGGAGGGGAAAATACCCTGCAGTTCCATCCTTGCTCTGCCAGTGACTTCTCTGGTGCCTGGGTTAGTTGATCAGTGTCTTGGCCACTTAACCGGGCGGAGGAGGTAATGGCGCGCTCCTCACTGCCGCGTTAATGCTGAGCTCGCGTAGCGCGGGGACGCGCGAGGCGCACGGTGGCACACTGTGCTGTGTGTAGTAAAGGCTGCCCTGGCAAGTTTGTGTCAGACCGGGCAGGCGGTGCGGAGGGAGAGGTTGTGAGCAGTTTTTAGAGGCTGATGATGGCAGGGGCTCCTCACGAGGCAGCGTTGGCCCCCTGGCCCACAGGGAGTGTGTCCGCTCTGGCCCTGCCATGGGATACTGAGCTGGTGAATCTGGGTCTGGACTGGGTCTGAGGAGGGGAAGCGGGGTCTGACAAAGCCTGGGATGGCCAGGGATCAGGGCTGGAGTCAGCAGTGACTGACAGCCCTGACTTGGCCTGAGATGGGTCCAGCACCTGGGCTGAGGCCCGGGGTGGCTGCTCAGGGCCACTGTGGTGCCTGGGTGCCCTCAGGACCCTGGAGATGTGCCTTGTCTGAAGCCCAGCGCTCTCCCGGACTGGGGTGCCTGGTGTACGTACACCCACATCATCCATGCTGGGGCTGGGGAGAGGATGCCTTTCCTTTCTCTCCCACCTTATAAATAAAACACTGGTGGTGGTCAAAGCATTTCTTTAAGACCAGGCTCTATGGCCTGGGTTGCAAATAGTCCCTTGCCAATTCCTGCTCTTGTGGAAATGTCTTGTGCCTTAGCATGAGCTCCTGTCTGCAGCTGCGATTGCTTCAGCAGTTTGCTCTGTGCATGTGCAATGCAGCATCCTTCTTTCAGTGCTGCTTGCAAAGCATCTGATTCATTGCATCTATATTTATAACTGAATGAGGTCCAGTTATGCAAATACAAATAGCTTTTATCTTTTGTCTGATTATTTGCTCAAAAAGTATTGAATTACTGTTGTAACGATGAATAATTTGTTACTAACAATATAGCCACCTCATGCTCTGTGTTGTAATTGCTAGTAGCAAGATAGAGCCCACATTTAGGGTAGCAGAGAGGAATCTGATGAGCTAATTAAGATGCAAAACCCTGCCCTCCTGCAAGAACAACTGTTGGGCTCTGTATTAGGTTTTGAGTTGTTTTGCTGCTGTCTGTCGGTGACAGATTTGGCGTAACTGCTTCATTAGCTCAGCCCTGCTCGCGGGAAGTGCCCTTGACAGCGTGTCCAGCTGCGTGCCCAAGGTCAGCCCACAGCTCGGTGTTCTGATGGAGATGCTGTAGTCTCCCTACCCAACCAATAACCACTCGGCAGGTGTCCAGTGCCTCTGCTTTTAGCGTGGGTATCCCAAGGGGGATTAGTGGCATTTCATGCTCCGTGGCCTATTGGCAAATGATCTATAAACAAGGTTGTTCAGGCTGCTGGTTGGTGCTGAGTGCCTGAAGCGCTAAGGTAGATCTGTAGGCACACATGAGGTGCTGGGCTCCTAGCTCAGCCCTGGGTTTGCTGCCTTGCTAATGCTTTACTCATTTAATGTAACTTGTGAAGCATTCAGGAACTCTTTGGTGCTGTGTGCTGTCACTGCTTAGCCTGATACTTTACCTATGATATGTTTTAAATGCTGCACAATCTAGGCTGGCTTTTTCTATTGCTTCCCTTCGTTTCTGTGCAGCCTCTGTGCCTGTAGCATGCAGGCAGTTAGAGAGGCACGACACCCTTGCTGCAGCGTCCACGAGGCTGATGTGAATTCCAATGCAAGTGACTCATCAGTCAGCGTAGTGTAGCTGAGACTCCTTTAATTTCCAGCTCCCCGTTCTGCAAGAGCCGACACTCACTGACAGAAGGATTTCTGCGATATATTAAACATTCTCACTGAAACACTGGCTCGCTGATAGTATCGCAGCTCCCTGCAGGTTCCCTTTAGTGAGTGTTGTTTCCCTCACACTTCATAATTACTGTCTTGTTACATCATGCTTCTCAGAGAAGGTTTACACAGGTAATTAATTCTAGTGATAATAAATGCAAATTCTATAAGATTTATGTTTGCACTTAGTACACATGGATTTGAACTAATCAGTTTCCTTCAGTATCATTTATCAGCAACTGCAGAGTTGCATACGTGGCTCTTGGCAGTTATGCTGCATATAGGCATGGAATGCATAGTGTATTTTGTGGCAAATATTTGTTTTTAATACACAACGTCAAGGAGTGTTTTATTATGTAGCTAGTTATGGTTCTTCGGAACAGCTTCTTCCAGAGGACATGGTGATGTAGCCTGCTTAGTTTCTTCCGAGAGGACTGATTTGCTTATTCCCTAGCATAGCCGGTGTAGCTGCAACTACATGCTGACTCCTGGTTACAGTTTATTAAGTATTAACAAACCTCAAACCTTATTTTGCAGGAGGCCCAGAAGATCAATGGTGGTGGAGATACACAGGCAGATGGGGCCTGCAAGCCTACAGATGAAAAAGAGGAGAACGTGGCAGCAGAAGTGGGATGGATGACCTCTGTGAAGGATTGGGCAGGAGTCATGATATCTGCCCAGACATTAACTGGCAGAGTTCTTGTGAGTTTTCTGTGATTCTTTTTCTTCTTTTTTTCTCTCCTTTTTCCTCCCCCTCTATATTTTTACTTCAAACAGCATTTGTAGCAAGCACCATTTTCGTAGCATTAATGAAGGGTATTTGCTTTGTTGCATCAGCACTGAGTTGATCCATACTTTTTTTTTGTAAGTAAAATAACAGATTAATTTTTACTGCAAAGAGATAAGTAGAGACAGCAAGTAAGAAAAGCTCTATCCTGTTGTAGTCTTATTTTTTTTTATTTTTTTCTTCCCCAGACTAGTTCAATATACTTGCACCATGATTTTGAACTCTGCTCCAAACAGCGGGCATAGTAATTTAATATTTGTATTGGGGGGAGGGAGGGGGGTAAAACTCCAGGCCTGTTTTTTCTGGAAGTAAAGTTATGCTAGCAAAAATGGAAGCCAACTTGATAGAGATGCGCAGTGGTATATATGCAGATAGTAGTCAGAACTGTAAATGTAAGTTTGAATTGGATGTGTAGTAAGATTTAGGAAACATTCCAAAGATGATATGTTTTGGAAGTTGAGTTCCCTGGAGAACAATTTTCAGTTTACTTAAAGCATCTTATAGCCTTGCCAAATCATACTGATACTCAAAGGTTTCTTTGTGGAGTCCATTGCTGTCAAAGGTATCTTGATTTTGAGTAGTTGATTAGTTTGATTAGTTTTCCTGTTAGAATGCGGGTACTTATAAGTTATCAGAGGAAATGATTTAAATATATCCAGCTAAAATTTGTGTATCACCAGTGAAATTCTTGAGCTAGTTTGGGTCAAAATGAAATGAAAATTTGTGTCCTAGATTGTTTCCTTTGGTTGAAAGATTTTACTGTGAATCTCTTCCTGTCTGT
>WBNA01000040.1:4173455-4282159 GCA_013398345.1 Nothocercus nigrocapillus
GTCAAGGCCAAAGCCTAAAATACAGAACACATTTCACTAGCCTTTTCTTCAGGGAACTTATGCAATTGTATTTGGTGATTTTTTTTTTTTTTTTTTTCTCTTCTTTCCTATCCTATCCTCTTTCCTTTTGCATATATACAAAACCTTATGATAGATTTCTGGGCACACCAGCTGTGTTTTTTGTCAACAGTGGGGTAAAAACAGGCTTATCTAGGTTTTGGAAGGATTTTTTACATTCAGATCTTTCCTCTTACATGGCAAGACAGAAGATATGACTCTTATGCAAATTGATTGGTGTGTACAGAAAAACCTTTGCAAATTCCCTATAGAAGTGATTCCGAAAACTGACAGAATTACCCAGCACCATGGCACACAAGCTTATCACACTGGTGGGAGCTCTAATGTAAAATTCAGTATCATTTGCCCTGATTCTTGATTTCTCCTTTGGGAGAACAGAAGAATTAGTACTTTGATTTTTTTTTTTTCTTATGCTTTACTCCCTCCAAGAGGTCAAATAGATCTGTCTCTTCACTAGGGAATGTATGCTGTGTGTCATTTGCTAGTATATTACTGTGTCATCGCTTGAATATCTGACAGAAGACTTATTGGAAAGGATGGTTTCTTAAATCATTTCAATATCTCCGTTTGTGCCCGTAGCTCTTGATAAAGTGATGTAGCAGTTGTCTCCTGCTCTTCAGGATGCTCTATACCATTTTCAAGAGAGAACACTTAGGTAACAGTTTTTTGTTGGTTCTCTAGGAGTAATTTTCATTTTGCTAAAGAGAATTCTCTTTCTTTTCCTGCAATGTGAGAAAGAAAAATGGATTCATTAAAATTTAAACCATCAAATTATCAAACCATTTGACCATCTCTTGTTTTGATGTTGTGTTAGCTTACTCTCTCAGAGTATGTACTACTTGTTAATGACGGCATGATCGCATGAAAGTGCCATGTACATAGGATTGTGCTGCTGTTGAAGTTCAGTAGGTTGAATGTTGTAGAGAGAAAAAAAATAGAACAAGGCACTAATTTTTTTTTTTTTAAAAAAAAAGAAGTTCTTTAGGAGCTTAAGTCCCACTTTTGACCTTTCAGAAGTGGGTTATGCGCAAAGGAATATTCACACTGTCCGATATCATCTGGATAAAGAGTAATTTCCAGAGTGATTCAGAACATCCTCCAGCTAGCATCCGCTTCTGTTGTCTTGAGCAGCACAGGAAGATGAGCTGGCAAGGCATGGTGCATCAAGTCGGGTGCTCTGCACATCCTTTTCCTCATTCTTTAGGTTTTAAAACATGCCTGAGACTGGATCTGTAGGGTGGCACAGCCTTTGAAAATGACTCATGCTCTTAAATAATGGAGACACATAAAAGAATTTTACACATAGCTTAAAAATCTGTTCATATGAAGTTGCATAAGCCCATGATTTGAGAACATGCTAATAGAACCCAAGCAGTGCTATTTGCAGTTGAGTGACATAATTATAAATTACCATAAATGGTAGAAATTAACCTGAAATCCGTTCAGGGAAACAGTGATTTGTTTTGAAGTGCTATAGAATGTTGTTCCGTGCTAGCTGGTAAAAATAAATAAATAAATAAAAAATAAAATAAAAAATTGAATAAGAATTCCTGAGGTGGGTTTTTCAGAAAAGAATAAGATATGCTCATAATTAATCTGAGCAATTAAAGGTGTTTATGAGCTGATTTTTGCTTCCTGAAATTAACTTTTATTCATCATTTGAGTATGAGGAAAAAGACTTCCTTAACTGTGTAATTAAAGTGCATGATATAGAAGATAAACCTGAAAGTGTTACCGCAGTTCAATCTGAGGTCGGGTTGTATGTGAACACTCCCTTCTTTTAATAATAAGAAAAAAGAAAAGGCAGTCAAGAAGGCTGAGGCAATAGTGTGAAATACTACGTCATAAAGGTGTCAGCACATCGTGTTGGTATCTTTTAATAATTGGTGAAAGCAGGCACAACCTTGTATTTTTTTTGAACTGAAGTATGTATTGTACAATTGTAACTTCAGTTACAGCTTATTTGGATGAGGAAGATGAAGAGAGTATTTTAGGGGCTGCTGGATTTTGTAACCAAGTTATTTGTCATCTCCTACTGATTAGCTGACCTTCCTTATTTTAAGCTGTTGTATCATCACAGTATGTTGATCTCCAGGTGATATATTGTATTGTTACAGTATTTATACCACATTTAATGGCATTTACCTGAATATCTTTCAAACTTGTTTCCATAAGGCAATACAAACTCACCAGATTCATCAGGATGTCTGTGTATCGCTTGGTCTTCACTTAGTTCCCCTTCATTTCTCGAAAGGCAGCATGACTGTTTGTATCTGCACTAGTTTTCATTTGCGTGTAGAGGATGAAATGAGCTTTTGTGTGATGGGAGCTAGATACTCACTGCTTTCAGTTAGAAAAATTAAAGATTATGTGTTGGTATCTGATCACTCCCACCTGTGGCTTCATATTAAAAGAAGTGGTGCCTGTGTGGCAGATATGCCCTCAATGTTTTTCTGACTTACTAGTCAGAACAGATCCACAGTTGTTACATATTTTTGTTTTTAAACTGAATGTTTTAGCGCTTGGTAGATATTTAAGATGAAGGAGCAGACTCGGATTATTTTGAAATTAAGGAAAAGAGCTTGCAATAAGGTGCAGTTGCTTAGCTGCCAAAACAATTCAGTGGCACAGAAATTATTTAGGGGTCTTTCCCTTTTTCCAACAGCAGTAATATTTCTCTGATTACTTATATGAGAACAGGTGCTTAAAGGTGCAATATCCCAGACAGATATGAATTTGGAGAGGGCATGTATATTTGATATGCATATGTGTTTTTGACACTGTTCTTGACAACGTCAGGTATTTTGTGAGGCTTGAAAACCAGTGAGAGAATCCTTGGGCACTATGTAGCTTCTCAGAACATGAAAATGAATATTTACAAGATTATCTAGGGCAAACAAAGCTCTCATGAATTTTGGTCTCTCTTTTGCCTTCCACTGCAGGACCTTGTTATCCTGGAGGCCTTTGCAACCCATCTTGTTCTGAATTAACATAAAATCTTTTGTGGAGCATCTTTAATGTTCTTGTGATGCAGTTGATCTGACTAGGAAGGACTTAGTTTAGAACAAAAGGTATTAATTAGTCTGACAACAGAAATAGAAAGTTTTCTGTTTGATTTAGAGCATTTCATACTTATGCTGTGCTCATACCTTGCAAATCTGAAGCTGACATTAGCTTTCTTAGCAGTGAAGAAGGTAGATTTTTGGGTAACAGGAGCTAGGTATTGCAGCCCAGCTCACAGTGGAATGACTGTGTCCTCAGTGTGGGGTGGTGCGTGTTTTCTTGTTTGTTTTCTATGTTTGTTGAAACAAGATTCAGACCAAGACTCTTTTTCATAGAAAATAATTCCTGTAAGCTAAAGCAAGTCTGAAGTTTTGATTCTATAATATTATGTCTGTATAAAAGCTTCCCTTTTCCCACCTGGGTTGGAGAATATTTCACTAGTTCTTACAGGTACAGTCTCATCAGGTTAGGCATTTGTATGAAGATGATAACATATATGAAGTTGCTGAAAACATATCTTTTAGCAACTGTACAGACCCATTCATCCTGATTGTTCACAGATGATAAACTGCTTGCAAATATTGCTACTTACCTACTGTTTGTAGGGAGCAGTTTGGATGTTTGGATTTTGCTGCTCTCTACTTAGAACACTTTTTTTTTTTTTTTTAAAAAAAAAAAGTTTCTCTGTTTAGTTATTTTTAGTTTTTCATAGTCCTTGGTGCCATGTAAAGGAGTCCAAGAGATGTGTTCTAGATTACTTTAATCTCCTGTGACAATGATGTGGGCTATTTCCTTAGGTTTCCATAGGAATAGGAACAATGCTCCTCCATTTGAGTTCATCAGATACTGAATGATAATGGCACAGAGTAGGAAGTGTTGAGTAAGTCTTGCTGGTTTCTATGGTAACTGCAGCTAGTTTAAGTTATGCATTTTATTTTTCTGAATATTTATTTATTATTGCTAGGACCAAAGATGGTTTTGCAGGGTTCTACTTTGAACAGAAATATTTACTCATACCCTCACTTCTGTAGAAAAGAACTTTTCTTTAATTAGCTGCAGCATTTCTGGACATTAGACCTTTAAATAGATGCTTCTTGTTTGTTTTGAAATTGTCATAACTTTATTGGATCTTCGAGAAAATTGTTTTTCTTCAAGATAAAATATATTAGTAGCTAAATTATTGATCTAGACTTTGCTGCAGTTTCATTTTCTGTAAGTTTTCACAAAGTGTATTGATAATAAAGCATAAATAGTCTTTCTCCTCATTTCTCCAGTTTAAAAACAGCCATGTGGAGATCAGTTAGGTGAGGAGGAGAGGTAGCACAGGCTAAAAATCAAATCAAGAAAAGAATAAACAGTGCTTTGTAAAAAAATCTTATCTACTGCACTAAGAATTGGACTTGACTTTAATTTCACATTGTTAATTTAAATGAAAGTCTAGAACTAAAAGATTAAGTGTATGTTTATGTTGCAGATACAATTCATAAATATTTATCATGCTTAAAATCAGGCTAACTTTAGTAAGAGCCTCTTTTGAAAGCCAGATAGGGTGTGCTAATCTACCCTGTTTCTGTGGCATTTCTGGCAGCTTATAGCTGCTACTATGGGAGTTACCTCAAGTGAATTTATCTTCCAGACCTTTGTGCTGTGCTGCATTGCCTTCTGTGACCTCTAGATAATTGTGCTGGTCTTGTTGAATCTGTTAGGATATTATAAAGTGGGTGGCTTTTCCCACAGCTTTGATAAATATACTATGATGACATGTTTGACATCTGCCATGTGTTTTTAATTTAATATGGGTACCGGTGACTTCCTCACATTAAAATGAGCAACAGCAAATGTACAGAGATCATGTTGTGTTAAATTCTGAATGTTATTCAAAGATAAGTAAAGATAGCAGGAATGATTTGGGGGGAAGTTGCCATGAACACAGGGTTTGTGCGCAAACTCTTGAAACAAAACTGGCTCAGGGAAATACTTCTACAGCAGAGGGTAGACTTCTGTTATATGTTTATGTCTGAAAAATAATTGCAAGGAGATTTTGCTGTATTAATGTAAGCATAAGTTAGAAAAAGCCCTTGCTACTTTTCTTATTAAGTGCTGCTAAAATATAATGCAGCCAAAAGTAATGTATGTAAATTGAGAAGTATTCCTAATGATAGAGGGAGTGTTGCATCCTCATAAGACTGCATTGCAGAGGAGATTAACCTTCTAGCCCGTGCCACTAACAACAGTCAGATGTTGAACAGATGATATGGACGCAACTCTTGCAGATGAATGTATTTACAAAGCTCACCAGAGGACACAGATGGGTTTCCCTTAGTGTATCTAGAGTTATGAAAGGGCTCCTCTGTTGGTGCACTTAATATTATTTGCTTAATCTTTGTCTCTCTTTGTTTAATATATTTAAGAAAATATTGCTTGTATTCAAAATAAAGGAATGATGCGATAATGAAAGCTTTTAAAGATAATTCTATTTTTGTTTTTATGAAGCTCGACCATCAGTGATCTGTTTTGAGCTGTGGAGTAAATGGAACTCATTATTAAGCTCTTTGAGTAAAGAATTCTGTGTTTCAGCGTTAAGCAAAAAATACATTTACTTCTATGCAAAATGTTGTCTAGAAAAATTAGTTTCATTTTGTGTCTTAAACATGCAGTGGTTTCTTCAAAATGGTTCAAGTAGCCTATTTTGACATGTAATTTGATAGTTGAATCAGATTTACTGGGAATTGCTTCTTAGAGGTGTTTTGCCTACCAATATTCAAATTACCAGTTTGGCACTACTGTTTCTGAGACAGTAACGGTCAGTAAATATTAAGATATGGCTACTCTTAGTTTTTTGTAACTATAAAAGGCACTGAGGAGATGAACCCCTGCTGTAATGGTTTGCTTTGAGTCAGTTAAAATGCCTGCCACTGACATACAGGACTCCTGAGCTTCAATCAAAACCACTCACTGATGGCTGGGAGGAATGACTGACCTGCTCCCTAGATCAAGTGGCCTTGTGCTGTTGTTTAATATAGCTGGGAGAAAATGGGTGGGAAAATCATTTCAGTTGTGTAAATCCCTGCCTCTGTGATGAAGAGCTACCAAACTATTGACTACTTAGAGCTGTGGGAAAGGGGTCACAAAGGTAACTTACCTGAGTCAGGGTGGGTACTGCATTAATGGGCTGGCACTGCCTTATTGAAAAACTATCAAGTTTGGCCATTGTGAAGCATCATTCTATGTCTATGTGTGCTCCTCATGTGACATGTTGAGGCAGAAAGGGAAATGTTATCTACTGAGCCTTTCCTTCTACTGTGACCCTCTAAAATTACTCCAAGCACAGTGTAATTCTTATTGCTTAGAATGATGAAATCATTAGGAAATAAGGTGAAACACTGAGCTTGATGCTGCATTGCTTGAAGAAGATACTCTTTAGTGCATGCGCACTAAGGCATCCAGTTTTGTCAGATGCCCACAGTCCCCTCATTTTAAAAACACATGGGACTCCCATATGGCATTTAAAAAAAAAAAAAAATACTTGTCAGGGTGAAATCTTGAAAAAATTACTTCTATAAAGATGAGTAGATTTAGTGAACCTTCTGACTGATATGATATGCAAAATGTGATACTGTCATGTGCTTGTTGCATAGGATAGGAAAATGCTGAGTTTTTGTGTAGAAAGTAGTGCACAGATGCATCTGGAGGTAGGGAATATACCTGGAGAATATGTAGCTGTGTATAGTAGTTACAGGCAAGAGTATATTATCCACACTGGAGTTGTCAGTACAAAAAGTTTGCAACGTCTTTGAAATCTATGTAATTGTAATTTGCCCGTGTTTAGTCTGTAGAAAAGAATGAAGTCCGGCCTTGTTACTTGGACTGCTTTGTTGTTGGTTTTTGAAAATGAAGCTGATCTAATTCCTATAAGGTTTTATCTTATGTGGAATTTTTTGAAATGGAAGAAAGTCTTAAGCTTCCTTTTGGGAATATGGTCTCTTGGATAAGCTTTCTTTCTAACAGCTTTACAGATGCTGCAAGAACAAAACTGCATTAATTAGAAAGGTGGTATGCGCAGAAGAAAAGCTGGTTAGGAAAGAGGCTGTTCAAGTTTACTTACCAGTTTCAGATTAGTTGGATTTTTACAGCCAATCTGTTACTCAGTGAGGGAAAGAAGTAGTATGGTCGGAGATGGGAGCTACTTGTCTTCAACTTCAAACTGCTCATTTTGATCCAACAAGGATTTTACCAACAAGGAGAGGTGCCAGGGCAGTGGCTTGGTGTGTTTTGGATGCCATTTCACTGGCTGGACAGTGTTGCTGCCATCGGAACCGCCTGTTTCAGTGCAGCAACTATGCACACGTAAACAGAGCTTGGCACCATCAGTTGTGTGGCTATAGCTAAATAGGTCCTTTAATTCCACTTTCTGCTCCAAGCGATGTAAGCGAAGGGGAACTGTTGCATTCTTCTGCTCCATGAAAGCCTGGTGTGGTATTATATGGAAATCCAGCACAGGTACAAAAATTCAGTAGGGTTTTTCTTCTTTCTCGTAACAGTTTAGCCACTTTTTCTTCTCTCTCCCCTGCCCCCCTCCGAAGACTGCAGATTTCTTCTGGCCTCAACAAGGGCAGTGGAAATTTTGTCACTGAGTCCTAGGCCTAAGAATCTGTTGCTATGCATGTGGTCAAGCTGTGCTGTCGGACTAGATTTTAAAGCGTTATTTTGTTATACTTAAAGGACTGTTAAATATTGTTGGAAATGGGTCTGTGAAGCTATTCTTTAAATTGTTGGAAGATGACTTTTGAGACTTCTACATTGTGGACTGTAACTGTGACCATTTAAAAATCTCACCTTTGCTCCTTGAAAAGCTTACACAAATCAGAAATTCTTCCATATTACAAAACAGTAATATCAATCAGCCTGTTACGAATTCTCTTTTTGAGACTGACATACAAATAGAGACAGAAAAAGTTTTCATGTTATTCTAACAAACATATGGGGAAGCTGTAGATCCTTTTCTATGGGACAATAAATAATTGTCATAGTGAGTTTTGCCTGTGGCTTACTCTTCAGACTGTGCTTGGTTCTTCTCATGGGGAACATTACATGCTTGTTTTGAGTGAGTTATAGTGGTTTGCAGTTTTAGAAAGCTGTGAAAAGTAACTAAGAAAAGAAAGCCAACATTTAGTATGTTTACAGTTGCTGTTTAGGCTTTGTAAGAGCAGTGGAAAATTTTTAGGGGTCTCCAAACTGGAAGATGTTGCTAACGACTGGCTTAATTTCATTGGAGGAGTTGGCTGGATAGAAAACAATTCATTCTTTTAAGTATCAGCTAGAAGACACAAAAATAGATAGTGCAGTCTGCAATGATAGCTCATAATTTCCTTTGCACTTTGTGTCACCCTGCAAAAATAATGTGAGCAGTGTGATTCAGGACTGGAAGTTTGGCATGGTTTCTGCTCTCAGCTTAGCAGTAATTTGGGTGATTTTGAGCATGAAACTAAACTTGCTCTTCACTTATTTGGAAGCTGGAATTAAAGATAATTACCCATGCTTGTAGAAAGTATTCAAATCATGGAATGAACTTCGTTTAGTTCTAAATGTTTCAACTATTTTCTACGCACGTTTTCAGGTCCCAGATATATGTCCTCTTACATAGTGTCCATGTAATATTGTGAAGTATATATGCTATATAAATTATATATAGACAAATTATTTTAATTTTCATATCTGATAATTGAAAATAGTGTATTCATGTATTGAAATGTTTCTTCCCCTTACAGGCTCTTTTTCCTATTGTTTTTGTTCTGCACTTCTGCTTTTAATCTATTCTGGGCCTGATACATGCAGACAGATAAACAATCTGAGATTTTCTTTGCCATTCAGTCCATTAGACTCATTATGCATTCCCTTGCACAAAGGGCCTTGGGCATCAACACTAGTTGCTCACAGTCTCTTTGTAGCTGATGACTTTTGATATGAAAGACCTATTTTTTAATGATGCTGCTCTGTTCTGTATCCAAAAACACTGTTTTACTTCTATAAATGAAAAATCTATGTTCTCTTTCTTAAGTGAATGTTTCTTGTGGCTTAAAAAATGTTAAATATTGCCTGATAATTCTCAACTAGTTTAAAAAAACATTAGTCACATGAGTTGATTCACTGATTGAAATTACAAAAGCAAGAGAAGTGGAAGTCTGAAAACTCATATGCTGCAAAATAAGTACTGGAGTGAGAGAGACTTTATGTAGTATGGCTGAGAAGACAGATATGAAATATATGCTCTTATAAGGGAATTCTCTCTCTGTTTTAAGTCTTTCAAATCACTTTGGAGGTAGAAATGTATGAAAAACAGAAAATTAAATCTTTAATTTTTTTTCAGAATTGTCATGCTCCTCATAAATAAGTCCATATCTTACTGTGAGGTTACATTTACAGATGGAGTGAGTATGTAGGAATTCTGTTTCAGATTCAACACATTTTGTTTTAAAGTTTAGTATTACAACAAAATCTGACTAGGTGTAAATGTTGACATTTAGATTTTTACTAGAAAAGCTTTATTTGGTTGCTTATATATATTTATTTTTATACGTAATACTCTAGAAAACATACCTTGTAGTGAGTACCAAGTGTTTCTACTGCAAATTAGCTATCACTGTTCGATACAATTTACATGGTTAGACTATCAGGAAATGCAGACATTTTTAAATGGACAGTGCAAGTGTGAAGCTGTGGGCTACACCTACTTTTAAAGAAATATAATACAGTACATTAGAGATACATATAGAGGAACTGGAGTATTCATATCTTTATTATACTGCAATGTGCTCAAGTTTCCATTATGCAAACACGTGATTTTGATAAAAATGAACCAACAGAATACTTTTAAAGCTATTCCAAAAAACAGTATAGTCAAACTGAAGAACTGGACTTAGAAAGTATAGGTAATGTCTATGTTTTGGTTGGTTTGTTTAACTTGTGTTTGCTGATTTGATGTGAGAGAACGTTTTAACCCCCAGACTTAGACATTTCAGAAGCATTATTTATTGCTTTGTGGTCTTAATGTAATGCCATTATCTCCAAGAAATGCCATCAGTTTCATCACCAGCACAAAACACACAGAGGGAATGCAGATGAAGTTGTGACGAACCCATGTGTACTCTTGTTATGCTAAAAAAATCTTAGAGATTTAGTGATTAAACCAAGTGTTTTCCCAAACTTTCCTGCCTGTAATATATTACAGTGGTATGTATTCATGCTCTTTTTTTCTTTTTTTCCCTCCAAAAGAAAAGTCAAGGGAAAAGGTTGTAAAAAATACATGGTAACCACTTTTTTTTTTGTCTCAGTGATCACTGTGAAATAAGCTTCATTATTGATTTTGTTTGGATTTGTATTTCAAGAAACCCAAGTTTCTTCAGGAAACAACAGTAGCTTTTATGAGCATTAAATATATAATCGTCATTACAATGTCATTCACAAACAGTCTTGATAGGATGGTCCTGCAGTTTTCTGTCTGTTTTACAGCGGCTCCTGAGGTGGCTCCTAGTGATAACAGATTTCTCTGGCTGTTCACATTATCATCCTAACTATTTTGACCAACTTGCCTGAAGTATGGCATGTTCTCCTTTTCTTTCTGATGTTAGAAAATTAAACACAAAGTCTAGGATCTTTCAGGCATCTTAACTTGACTGCATACACTGTCTGTTGTATTGAAGGTGTTAGATGAGAAGCTTCCATGGTTGGATGAAGGATTTGATTTGATTTCAGATAAGGAACTGTGAATGTGTCTGTGTCATTTAATACTTCACTTTGATTGTAAAATTGGTGTTTTAACCTACTTTGTTTTATCTTAAGTTTATAATGGATAATAGGAACAAATTAGCAGCAGAGATTGATTTAAATACTATTTCACAGAAGCATGACTGCTCTAAACATTAGGCTTGCTCTAGGCATGGAGAGCTGCTTTGCCAGAGAAGACATTTGCTTGTGAAGAAAACTTTGTGTAGGATCCTAGCCCATTAAAGAAGATAAGCAGAATCTCCTCTGACCGAAAGGTCATAAAAAGCAGGAGCTGAACAGTTTCAACTTTGTGTCTAAGCCCTCAGTAGGATTGGTGGAATCTAAGGAGGAAACCTGTGGGTGTAAAGACTGACTAACTCTGTGTGAGGGCTCTCAAAGGTAGTGTTAGTTTCACATACCCAATTAATTCGGGTTATTTGATCATTTAATATGACCTGTAGTCTCTTGTGCTTCACCCTTGAATTAAAAAAAAATAAAACGTGTGCTTTGAGAAACTGTGATGTCTTGCACTCTTCTCTTGCACCTTCAGAAGGTTGTGTACAGCTCATTTTTTAATATACTGAATTTTCTACAGTTCCATTCTTGCAAATGATATAAATTCTTTAATTTTCTGTAATAAGATATAAAATATATGCCAGAATTCTGACTCGGACATTAAAAGAAGTGATAACAAAGGTAGAATGTGCTTTCAGACCCTCTTTTATAGATTTTTAGATACTGCTTAATTTCAGCTCTAGACATGTGAGAAGTTGGAGGTGGTGTGTTTTAATGCTGCATAAAAATGGATTCACAGTGAATAATTCCGTCTTTTAAAACTCCTCTTGACATAAGTGTGTTTGTCACTCTTGAAGAAAATGCGTGTTTTCTTTGTATAGTTAGTGTGGAGGATGTAAAATATGCAAGTCTCACTTAAGAAGCCTGGATTATACATAGATGTGTATGACTAGTGGTTTTACCTCTTTATCTTGCACCTAGTAATAGTAGCAAATAATTATTGGCTGCTTATTTTCTCCATTTGATGACCTTTTCTATTTTCTCAAAAAAAAGAAAGTACTCTATTTCTGCGTACAATTCAAAAACTTGGTGTTTTTTTTTATTTTTCACTAATCTGACTTTTAAAATATTTTTATTTTTAAGTAAAACTTTTTCTCACTTTTAATGAGAGAAGAAACATGCTTTTGTTGCATGTATGCAGCTTTCTGTAATATTTATTAAGAGAAGTAGAGGAGCTCTCTAGTTTTACCTTATTGTAAGACTAATGATAAATCCTGTCTTCCTTGTCTTAGATGAACAGTATTTGAGGAAATGCTCAAATGCCTTTAGTTTTCATATTACACTAATATTTTAACAGTAGACTTTTCTCTCTTAAATACCGTAAAAACAGGGGTCTGTATGGCCTGATTCTCTTGCACTATGTTAAATTTCATCTCTTGATGAAATATCCTTGTGGAAGTAAGGCACGGGTTGTTCTTGCCTTAGGGTACTTCTCAAGATACTGTTGAATTTTATCTTAGCTATAGGCATCAAGGTAAAAATTGCAGAGCCTTATCTGCTAGTATTTTATATCAAGATAACTATCTCTTTTCAATCTTTTGCTTTAGTAGTAAGTAATAGTATAAACCAGGTGTGAAAAACCAAGCTTTTTCTGATATTTACATAAATATCTAGCTATTTTCTAGTCATGTATAATGAGGTAAATTCTAAAGAAAGAAAATGCCTTTTAAACAAACAAACAAAACAAACAAACAAAAAAAAAAATACAAGAAAAACAATGTTTCCTCAGGTTTCCCAGATACAGGAATGATCAACATAAAAGCCAATACAGTGGGTTGATTTAGAGAAGGGCGAGGAGCAGGTCTTCATAACTCGATTGTGTGTCTGTGCTGCAAAGCAGTTCACTACTAGATGTGCCAAGTAAGGTGGAATTAATAGTATCTTTTCTTTGTCAACAGAAGTCCAAGCGGATATACAACCAGAGACAAAATAAGGTAACACTGTAGGTTTATATCACTTTTAATGTCTAGCTTTTTAGGAAAGGTGATACTCACTGTCATACCACAGTCTGGTTTCCATGGATATACTTCATTTTTATTCACTTACAAAATATGCAAAAGCACTAACTTTGGGGTTTTTGAAAATATAAGTGAGTGTATTATGGATGTGTTGTAAAAAAGAGAAAAACTAGTGCTTTTACTGGTAGACAATTTAAGGAGATGGATCACAAAATGCTAGAGAATTTTGTAGAGAATAATTGAATTTTCAAGTAGTGGTTCTCTGCTTATGAATAGTAAGCTGGGAGGATGGTGTTGATTCTTATTTAAAAAATGATATGTCACAGCAAGGAGGTGCTTTTGGAATAGCTTACTAATTTACTACTTGAATGTAAGTTTTCTGTTGCATATCCTGTAGGAGTTGGCATAGGTCAGTAAGAAAGGTTAACTTGTTTGTAGCTATTGCTCTTTCATATGTTTCTTTATTGCTGCAATGAATAGCTGTAAGTTGGCATGAATAAATTAATATTCTATAAGTAATAAAATTGGATTTTACTCTTACAAGTTAAAATACAAAGTTGTTAGCTTGGTGACAGACTGTCTCCTTTGAGAACTGCTAGCAAATTGCTAATTTTGTATGAAATAATGTTTTCTTAGTGCTGGACTCAGTATGTTTATTGCTTCCTTGATAATATTTTAACAGAATTCAGGTGTGCAGAGGCTGTTGAATTGCTGCTTAATAAATTGAAGCCAAATGAAGTTGTAACATGGAGTTGAATCTTTAGAAATTTTACTCAAAATATTTGTATTTTGAATAATACTTTTAATATGATTATTGTTGAAGTGAAACCTCATAGTATTTTACTGAATAGATATATCAATCAGAGATGAGAAGACTTTCTTGAGTGGGAGGCATATTTTCATTTTATTTAATGATAGCTGGAGAATGAAAATTGTTTTATTTTTTTCTTCTGCAGTGTTAAAGTCCCCCATATTTCATTAGGTTAACTGATATTTTGGAAAAGGTCATGTGTTGTATAAGGAAAACATAATATTAACGTCAACACTTCCTTTTAAAATCAATAGATCTGGTAACGCGTTAATTAAGATAGTAAATTCTGAAACATTTTTTTGAGACAGGTTTTGCAATAATAGCATAAAAAGACTATCAATCCACTGTTAATATTTTGAAATATCTTGACAACATAATGATTTCCGTTAACTGTGGATTGGAAATTTCACTTTCCCTGATGTAAAATGCCATGGAAGGGAAGCGGCCTTACTTAATGTTCTGACAGGTGCGTAACGCTCCAGCTATGTGCACCGAAGGCGCAGTCTGGCAGGTCGCTTCGAGATGGAGCCCTCAGTGTTTGACTTCTCAAAACCACTGCCATTTATGGAATGGAGCAGTCCAGCCCACTCGTTCCCCTGGGTGATGACCACAGAGCAGTGAGCCATCGTTTTGGGATCAGTGACTTGATTATTTGGCCCAAACAGTTAATGTTGAAAACCCGGGACGCTGGGGATGGTGGAAAAGTAAACTGTTCTCGCACAAGTGGGATGAGGTGGATGATCCATTTTGCAAGAATGAAAACATTAGATTCTGAAATTTGGCATTTAATTTAGCTTTTTCCTTATTAATGGTGGAAGGTCTGACATGATTTTCAAAACAGGAGATACTTCACATCCGACCTGGGCCGCTTTTGTGCGCGCTGTCGTGTTTGTTTATTTGGTTCCACCCCCCGCCCTAGTGCAGTAGTTCAGATAGCGCAGCCATCAAGAGTGTGGTGGCTAAAATGTTTGCTCTTACCTATGTTCGTATAAGCGGCTTTTTATCAGCAAGGTAAACTGTCATAGGCCTTCAAAAAAACTACTTTGGTGTAGGTAACTTTTCACATTTTCCATTTCTGGCTGCAAATTTTTGCTGTCTTCAGACTGGCAAAGACTTAAATATCCAGACTCAAACCTTGAAGTTTTGTTACCAAATAAAATAAGAGGTAAGAGGGGCTCAACTGCAACCTTCAGTCAAGTGACTTCTGAGATTCTGGTGAGCTGGAAGGTAGAAGGACAATGGGAGTGGATCTCAGCAGGCTGCTGTGTCTCCCTGTCCACGTTCAGGCTAAAGGCTGGACTTATTCGTGTTATTTCTGACAGTCGGGTAATCAGTTGTACTGTCACTGCGGACTTGCGTATCTTGGGATTTGCTTGTTTCAACCATTTGCTTGTTTCAGCATTTTTGTAGGTGTGGAAATTAAACTTCTGAGGTTTCTGATTTAGAATTCTTCTTCCTCCCTTTGGTATTTCACTTCTAAAAGACAAGTAAAATCTTTCTTCTCTTACAGATTTTGAGCACTTTATCCATATCCTACATTAAATTTTAGAGCTTCTAGTTATTTTTTTCATGAAACAGCCACCATTTTTCCTTATGTCTTTGGTTGCCTTCACTTATCCCAACTGTTGTGAAAACACCCAGTTTATTCAGACGTTCTCTAGCATATTTTTTTCCCCATGTTAATCTGGGCACTTAAAGCTCCTTCAGTGATGTCAACTGTTAGCCATCTTATAGAAGTTGTCTGTTAGGAAAGACTGAAACAAAAAATAATTTGCTGAATCTTAAGCCTCACTCGTACTTTCTTTTCAGTTTCATCTACATCTCATCTGCATTAATATCCAAACATTACTTCCTTGAACTTTCTCTTAGAAATATTACTCATTTTCCTGATTTTTATAACTTGGTGTTTCCCTGAGGGCAGTAGCTCAGAGCAGAGTGCTTAATTATATAACTTCTGGGTATTAGCATAATAATGCTGGTAAGTGATATTCATAAATAATAAAGTTACCTTGCACTCTTCAATTTAACCATAAACACTCAAGTTTGTTTTAGTTTTTAAGAAGGGTAAAATGTTTAACAAAAGCAAAAGTATCTTTTTTAATTATTTATTATTATGACCTTAAAGAGGAAGTTATGAAGTCATAATCTATTGGCTTGTAGTTCATATAAGAGGCAGACATACAAGCAGAAGGAAGGAAAAAGAAAAGAATTCAGGTTTGTAATGAAATCATTTTTCCCCCTGTGTGTATGCCTTTTTTTATGTGTACTCAGTACGTTAAGTCTTGATTTAATAAATATTCTCTGAAATGAATCCACTGTGGAGGCTCCTCATATGTTTGTCATATCAGTCTTGCATAACAAATGTTGAATGGAGTTGCTGTTCAAATCCAACCGAAGGTTTCAAGCTCTGTGTGTTTTACAAATGCCCTGAGGAGGATTAAGGTCAGTGATATTAAGTTAAAAGAAACCTTTCTTCAGTTTAGAAAACAAATAAAAACATATATATTCATGGTCTCACATAAATCATAACTGTTTTGCTCACCACTGTATATACATATGCACATAAGCAGATATTTTTCTAGAGAAATTTCAGTTCAAATAAGCATTACAGAAAATAGAATATGTGGCCCTGCTCATTAAATCTTGTGTTGAAAGTCTCACAGAATGTCAATGCTGTTCAGAAACAGATAGATATTCTACCTCATCAATAATGAAAGCTCAGTTCCACTTTATCATTATACCACACCATACAGTTGTTTCTGCGGCTCATTACTTTGTGTTTAGTTGTTTATCCCCTAACATTAGTCAGAGTTGGAGGGAAAAACTGCTTGGTCAGGTTACGCTATTCGGAAGAAATTTTCAATGCCATTATCAATATTTGGTGTAGTACCTAGAAGGCAGCCATTAAGGTTTTACGGCATTTTGAAAGAGGCTTAGCTTAAATAAAATCTGTGATGCCAGCTTTTAGCTTTTCATGTTAGCAGTTTATCTTGGTAAAACTTAATATTGTCACAGTTCAGTGCGTCTTAGGTGGGTGCTTTGATACGCTTGTCATGAAGCTGACCTGAACTGTGGGAAATGGGTCAAGTTTTATAGCCCAGACATTGTCAGAAAGGTTCTTTTTCTTAGCCTTTTAAGAAGTAGTAACCTGGCTTCAAGTACTATTACCTTTAAATAGCATGCTTGGCTATTTCCCTTAGATGGTACCAAGAAGTTTGTATAATCTTGTTTCTTACCTTTCTTTGGAAGAGAAGAGTGATACTCTTGCACCATAGGTGTAGTTCCTGTTCTTAGTGAAATAAAAGTAATAAGGTTAGAATAAGCAAGGAATATGTTATTCTAACGGCTTAAAGAACTTCTTACCCTTTGAAATGTAATTTCTCTGTTTATTTTAAAGAAGCTAGAAATTCTTTGCAGTATGAGAGGTATTAAAGCAATAGGAATATACTTCACAGACCATCTTTCTGCATCATCTTGCATTATACTTCAGAAACTTAATTGAATTTTTCTTCTCTTTCTACGCCCATGGTTCTGACCAGTTGAAGTGAACTTACCGTTGCATATAAAATACTCGTTTAGTAAGAGTTCTAAATACTAGTCAGTATGATTTTGAAGTGTAGAAAATCCAAGGTTATCTGAAAGGTTTTTCAAACCTATCATTTCAGAATCCCTTTTGTGCTGTCTCAGGAAAAACAAAAAATAAACTACAATGTTAAGGGCAGCAGTGCTCTACAGTGAGTTTGAGTGGGATGATGGGGGAATGAGGTTTTTATAACCATTGCTTTGCAGTACCCTCTAGCTTGATTTTGTTCTCCTAGTTTTCCTTGTGGTGACAGAGCATAACTTTTTTTTTCTTGCATGTGATGTTCATCAGTTTAACTTTTTAATGTTAAATCAAGCAACATCGTAACCAAGAGAAAGGGCTGTAAAGTTCTCTATCGTGTGCGTAATCTTTGAAAACGTACAGACACTCTTGCACCAGGCTCTGCACTTAGAGGGAAATTTGAGCTTTTAGAGCAGATGGTGCAATCTGACTTTGCTGTGGAAAGAGATGTTCTTCTCACAAAATTGTGTGTCTTTGTTTGTCTGCTTTTAGCAGAAACAAAAAAAATATTTGTGAGACCCATTATTTGACAGGTTTACATGGTATATTTTGAGGAAGGAAAATATCACGTTGCAGCTGCTGTTTGAATGTAGTAAGACTGAGTCAAGGATGATCTAGGGACGTTTCCTCTCTTGAACTGATATAGAAAAATGAGATTTTGTGACATGCTAGTGGATTTCTTGTGATTGAACGTAATGGCAGAAATATAAGTATTGAAATTTACCAACTTAATGATCTGTAATCGCTGATTCCTGGAAGCATTTATTTTTCTGTAAACGCGTCTGAAACTAAAATTCCCCATTAGATATAAAATTACATATAAAGGTGTCTAGTCATTTAAGTATTCAATGTGGTGATGAATATTTTGTGAAAACTGTGGAAAGTCACAATTTAATCATTCCCTTGGAAGAAATCCTGGCCTTCTTGGAAAAGTTTCCTGATAATTAGATGATTTGCTAAGTAAATTTCTACAATTAGTTTCTGTCATCTTTCTGCAGAAGGCAGTCTTTGTACTCATTTCGTTGTTAAACAAACCCATCTATCTCTGTAGTCTGGTGGTTTGTGCTGTAGCAGAACTCTGTTACTTAAATGTATAATCCTTAATTTGTCTCTTGACATGGCTTTGACCTCATTCAAGTTTCCAGTTTGTTGGCATTTATTGCAGAAGGATTGTATTTTATCCTCATGTGTGAGAATTTAAATCTGTTGAAGAAATGTCAAGGGACTAATTCCATAAAAAGGCTTTTTTGTTCTTATTTTTCTTTAGCATTCTGTTAGATGAATACAAAGATTATACCAAACGTAATGCATGTCTAGACAGAAAACATATGTGTGCACACACCCCTCAAAATACAACAACAAAAAAGAAAGAATAAAAGTCAAATGTTCAGGACATTTAGCTTATCTACCTGCTCGTTCTATAGCCAGTATGGATAATTATGAGAGCACCAATCTGTGCTATCATATTAAAACTATCTGTACTGTCTAAACTAACTAGTCAGTGGCTTGTAGAATCTTGTTCAAATTGTCCATCTCATACTCTTACACTTTCCAATGGAGAAAATTCTGTAGTTTAATAGATTAAAGCAGAGTAGTGGGCTTGCAATGCACAGATTGAGTTGTGAGGTATTGATCTGTTTGCTAAGAAATGTATAAATTATCTAAATCTTGTTATTTAGCAGATTTTTTTTTATGTTATCTTTACGTTTTATATATCAAGTTTAACAGTGGCAGGAAAGCAGTGAGAAAGTCATAAATTGTATGATCTTGTAAAAAAAATACTTAGGAAGTACTTAGACTGTTGCAACAGCCTACAATTGGGGGGGGGAAGCTTTTGAAATAAAAATTGCATGTATTTTATTTCAAATCTGGGGTTACTGGCAATTAGAACTGAGGGCTTTTATGCAGAACTGCTTTATTTATCTGGCTTCCAAGGGTAGCAATATGTGAAGCGTCAGTGCAGTCTTTAGAACTGCTTTGTGCAGCCTGGGTCTGGTTGCATTGTGCTCTTATCTCTTGGACATGAGACATCTCAGGAAAGCTGGTGGTTTTATAATCACATTGAATGCATTAGCACACAAGTGTGAAAAGGCAAATTAAGGATGGAAAGGTGATAGTAAATGTTGAACAACAGCATGGTAGGATATCAATTCGTGCATCTTGAAGGAATCTTTGATAAGATGTCTGCTTCAAATAAGTAATAGTAAAGTTTCCAAAAATCTCAGTAACTTGTTACTCCTGTCTTTGTTCTGTAGCTGTCTAGTGCTAAAAGACATCCAGTGAGTTCCATCTGAAGCACTGTCAAAACATCTAGCAATATGTTGATTTTAGTGGGAGGGCCAAGTCAAGCACATCTTTGTTGTCGATACCTTTATTTGCAGCAGTTATTGGCGGAGTTACTTCAAAGTAGCTGTCTCTCTATATAGAGAGATAATACAAAGTGCTTAATTCTCAGACGTTGAATAACAGTGTCTTAGCATAATTCATTAAAAACAACAACAAAAAACCTTTCTAGCACGTAAATATTTTTCAGTGACTAAAAAATTTCAGTGAAGAATATTTTCAGCTGATAAAATAACTTGTATGCAAATAATGTGATTTATATCCTACAATAAGGCATTTGAAAGAATCACTTTTCACAATAAGTAACTAAATTTAGTTTAGTAAGTAAGTAAATAAATTCAGCAATTTAGGACAACTCAAAGGTTAGGATAAACTTAGGATATTCTTAATCAGGAAATCCTGTCTGCTTACACTGAGGTTTATCTGATTTAAGTTCTGTTATTTTCGATTGACCAGAATAAATGTTTTTGACAGGACTTATTAAAATCAGCAAGTTTTTTTTTGGTAGCAAAAGTTAGCCTTTTCATAACTTCTTTATGTCCATATGTCATCTTTTCAACATTCATTTTAGACATAGTTTATTCAGATGACTGGAACTGGAAAATATCTCTGTAGTAGATACTCTGTATTAGACAAGGAGATTAATGATGATGCTTGGCACTGTGGCAATACTAAATGCGTTGTACATTACTGTGTTTTCAAATGCAGTAAAGCTATTGAGTTTTTCTAGAAACAAAATGAGCAGAACTTTCATAGAAGTATTGTACTATATGGATTTTGCTCAAAAGGACTTCTGAGTCATCCAGTGTTCCTGCCTCGTATTAGCACAGGGCTGTACCCTCTCTGCTAATCTGCTTAAGTTCCTATAAAATATCTCATGGCAGTACCTCCCTTATCATGCCTTCGGATTTTTTCCAGCATCTCATTTATTTTGCTGTGGAAGGTGTAAATCTATTCATTCCCACTTTCTCTATACCTCTTGACTACGTTGGAGTCCCCGTTTTTGTTATAGGCTCTCATTTTTATCTTTTTCTGCCATATTTCTTTAAACTGTATGGTAAAGGTCTCATATTGTTATTCTTTTAGGGGTTGTCATCTTTAATTCTGTTTTCTTGGACTTCTAATAATTTAATTGACCTTCTATTTAATTGGTTATTATCTGAAAAAGCCTATGAACAGAAATGCACTGGAAAATACCAGCTACGAAGCTGGGTATCTTAAAAACGTTTAATCCATTTTCTGAAGAATTTTTTTGCAATAGTAGACGTTTCAATCTTTTTAGCCTCAGGTGGGTATGGATGCGAGGAACATGTGATGAGGCAAGGCGGCGGATTGGACTTCAGAGCAGCAATACTTGATAGTTTAGTAAGGACTGATGAGTAATGGCCTTGGGAAGAAGAGCCGAAGCTTATCCCCTTGGGATTGTGCACGTGCCCGTTGACAGCAGTGCCATGCTGCTGGAGCCACCACACGTGCCAAGCTGTGCAGATCCCGAGGGACTGTGCCAAGGCTCGGAGCCAGCGGCCGGGAGGCCCTGTGCCATGCAGCTGCTGCGGGACCTCGTGGGAGCTGGTTCATGTTTGTCACCCTTGGCTTCTCTTGCTTGATGTTTGATTCCATCCCTATCTCATGGGTAAGGAAAAAGTGGATGATCTTTTCCACTGAAAATAATGCATTAAAAAAATAAATGTAATGCGTACACTAGTTCCACGGTGATTTGCTTGGACTGTATGTGCGTGATGGTGG
This sequence comes from Nothocercus nigrocapillus, assembly GCA_013398345.1. NCBI lineage: Eukaryota > Metazoa > Chordata > Aves > Tinamiformes > Tinamidae > Nothocercus > Nothocercus nigrocapillus. Next base: position 4,194,838 of record WBNA01000040.1, read on the forward strand.
GAGCATGCAAAACACATAGTTGCTTCTTGTTTGGACTAGTTTTGGAGAGCCTTATGTTATTTCTGGAACTTTCTGCTTTATTTCCTATCTAGTTTGATTTCACGTTCTTAGCGGAACTTATTTAAATATTCCCATTTATTTATTTTCCAATTTGCAAACAGCTGGAGCATTATATCAGTTCCAACTTCTGCATTCCACCTTGTTTCTAGCTTGACAAATTTGTCCATATTTTAGCCTGTTTACTTGGCACTCTTGCTATTAGAGAAAGAATAGAAGGGAAGAAAATGAAGTCCTTAAAAAGATTCTTAAATTTAAAAGCTTATACTTTCACATTGGGTTTTTGATTCCTGATTAGCATTAAAAATTTATTCTGTTTCTGAGTTGGCAGAAGAGTTTTCCATTATGCTGACTTGGTCTGGATTTTGCTGCTTGCTCTGTCAAAATTAAATTGGATTTTTGAGTCTTCTGATTATTAAAGTTGAGGCAACTACCAGTGCCATAAAATGCAAATGCAAACAGTAAGACTGTATTGAAATTCTTGAATAGGAAATGACAATGTCAAGACATTTGTGTCTCAGTAACTGAGTGTGTGTGTGTACACTACGTATAAAGAATATGTGGCTTAAAGCTACAAATTGGTACTCAGTAGATTAGTTTTACTACTTAGCTTCTACCACTTATTTGTTATGCAGCATTAAGCACTAATCTTTCTTTGCTTCAGTTTCCTATTTGTAAATGGAAAGTGTTGTCTTCTCTGTTTTCTTGCCCATTTAGGCTGTAAAATGTTGTGTGGAGAGGGATGATTCAATTTAAGACTTAGGCTTGTAAAGGCCATACTGAACTAACAATCATGTATAAAGAATCTTGTTAAGTTTTCTTCTTATTAAGAAAGTTATTCTAAGCTAATGTCTATAATGGTATCTGCTGCTGTAGGTAAAAGTGGATATTTCATCATAGAGTCTCCATGGGCTAGTGCTGCTGATTTGAGCAGGAGTACAAGTTAAGCATCTTCTGGATGACAGCATTAGTATATTTAATAACTGAAAGTCTATTGCATTTCAAAGGATATGGAAACTTATTGGCGTGTGGCACCAAGTGGGAACTGAACATTTTCCTGTGTCTTTTACAGCAAGTCCAACTGAGAGGAGGAATCGATTAGCGTGGGCCTCACTGTGCGGAGAAATATGTCCAAAATCTTTGAAAGTATTGTACCTTGAAGTATAAGGAGTCATTTCCGTCTTACTTTGTAGTCATGTCTTAAGACATCCAAATATTCAGGAAAATTGCAGCCTTTCTAAACAATGAATATTATTTTACTTCAGAAGAAGCATCCTGTTTTACCTCATGCAAAATATAAAATTAAGTGAGATTAAGAAGACAGATAACAGTCTAGGATTTACCTGGTGAAATTCCTCATCTTCAGCCCTTGAAGTCTTACCATTTTTGGAAAGCATCATTTAGAAAATTTTAGTGGCTCTAACCACACTTAGTTTAACTCAGTTGATTTAACCTTTTCAAAAGTAGCTGGCAAAAGAACAAGGGGAAAAAGATCAAGAAGTTTTTCCATGCACTAAAAATCCTAATTTGGTCATACTTTTTTGAATAAGATATTTCAGGGAAAAATTGCTGCTTTCTGTCCTTGTGGGACAGAGAGAATATGCACAAAAAGATGTAGCCATGCATCTTGTACTAGGAGTTGTAGTGGAGACCCATTAAATTTAGTCTTCAAAATATATATCTAATGTCACATTTACCTCTTTCCTTTCTAGGGTACGCTACAAATGACATAAAATTGGGAAAAAAAAAAAAAAAAAACGTGTGCATCCCTGGATATAAGGAATTGGTGTGGATTTAACTTAGCTGACCTTTAGTTTAATTCAGTTATGAGAAGTCTCTCTCTATTAACTACCTGAGAGTTTATATGGTTGCCTTGTTATCTTGCTGCGATAATAAGTGACTGTCGCATTATTTCTGTTTGTTCATTCTCTTGATGCTGCTTGTTTATGATCCTCGAGGGGAGTGCTGGTGGGAATTAAATTATTCTGTAATCATTTTTCCAAAAGTGAGAAAAACTGAAGTGTTTTTCTGTTTTCTAAACTGACAAAAATAAGTGCAATTGAGCTGCTTTATAGTATTTGTGACTTCAGTGTAGTTAGGACATTCTGGTTTGGATTTCATTTGGAAATCCCACTTGGAATAATGGAAAGAGGATTTCTAAAAACAACACCCTAGAGTTTTTTTTTGTTTTTATTTTTTATTTTTTTATTTGAGAGATTGATGAGCATTTCTACAAATGTTGTGGGTGTCACTAGATTGGAGGTGCCAGAGTGGGGGCTGTAGCAGCTGGGTAGGGGTAGTTTGGCATGGGAATGGAAAGTGGGGCTGACAGGGGCTAATACTGTGTTAGTTTCTGAGGAGAAATCTGTGCCCTTCGACCTGTGAGATGCCTTTATCCTGTTGTAACTTCTGTTGCTTCTCTAACTGTTTTGGGGTTGCAAGGACAGAAGAGAAACTTTTCTCAATTGAAATGTAATTATGTGGTATTAGAGAGTCATTCTTAAAGTGATTTAAGATGAGAGATACATGTATGGTGCTTGACCTTTCCAGTTATTACAGCTAAAATTCACATCAGTCCTTTATGATGTAAGTGATAAAGGTTATTGAAGAACCCTCTGGTTTTCAAGGGAGTAATAGCACAATAATATTGGAAAATGAGTGGCAATCAATGCTCAGTGTTTGCTGTGAGTATATTTATATCACACAGTATGTACTGTATTAAGATAAATATTTTTAATTTCATCTTTTTTGCGAGAGCTGAGGACCTGCTTTTTCTCTCATCTTTCTGGCACTGTAAATCAGTATTAATTCCACTGGTGTCAGTGGAGTCCCAGCAGTGTAAAACTGGGTCAATTTCACAATATGGCTTAAAAAGGGGGAAAAAAAAGAAGTGTATATGGCACATCTGAACAATGACCATATGTCTTGAATTCAAATATGAGATTTAAAAACAGAAGCTTGTCTAGCATTAAAATTTGGAAGAACTGAAGCTTTTTATTTTTCTGACCAGACTGTTTCCTGTGTCTCATTTGCTTTAGCTGTTTCTTGACTATATTGAACCAGGTTGGATTTACAGCAGATATCTTATATGGGAATGTGATTTACAGGCAGATTTCTTAGTCCCTAAGATATTTGGCGGATGACATCGCTAAACTTTTCATTTTGGGACTTGAGATTGAATGCTTGTGCACAATTGCTGGTAGTGTGCCTTTACTGTGTGATACTTTAATAAGATATGCAATGTTGCTGCTAGAGGTCAGCTTGGAATTCAAGCAAGGTCTCTAACAGGTAACTGTGGTTAGATAGGTAGCACTGAGTAAGTGATCAACTTTTTACTCCTGATATTTGGCCAAGGGTAATCTCTTTACATTTTTAAGTTAGTTTGGGGTATTAAAGTGTGCAGTATTTGGTTGGGAAAGACAGGAAATATCAGATGTTGTCTGATTTCTTTCATAATCTAAAATGTGTTTGGGATTCCATCCTGGACAAGTGTGTGTGTGTGTGCGTGTGTGAGAATATGATGCTCACAGGATGCAGCGTTGTGTCTTTTTTTGGTCCTTAAAAGCACCACACCCTGTCTGTCCCTGGCATCTGGGAGGTCAGGAAATTAAAAAGTTTCAACCCTTCTCCTGCTTTCAACAGCCTGGACTCATTTTCTGTTGCCTTCTCACACAGCACTGTACCCTGATTCACTTCCTATTTCAGGCTGCAAAAATAACTGTTGATAAGAGCTTTTCTCATTTTTTTTTTCCAATTAAAGTTTGGCACCAGCATAATGAATCAACACTGTAAATGCTGTTTATTGTTAGACTAATACAGGGTTTCTGAAATTTCCCTACTGCTGCTTACATTTAGTCTTTGTATGTTCAGAAATGACAAATAAGTTCATATTCAGTTAGAAGATCCAATGCTTGCAACTTGTTGCAATTTTCGATTCCCATCCCCAGTTTTGGAAAAATGATGACAGTTTTAGTGTTCTGAATGTAGTAGCTTTTTAGGGTCATTTTAAGTTTTCAATTAACTTGAAGCCAACAGTTGATACTACAAAAAATAATTAGATGGGGTGTATATATAGAAAATATTGTTTTATTCTCAGCAGTTCTTTCCAATCAACATCAGTATTGTGAGGAGAATTCATTGCCTGGGTGTCATCTAAGACTGCAAAATACATATTTTTATCATCCAAAAACCTGAATGTTTTAACCCTTGTTTCCTTTTAGTATTTATTATTTAGTTATATTAATTAGTTTGCACAGTTGTATTTTTAGTCTTATATAATCCTTGTAGGATTAGATGCTAGAATTCCTCTCCATTTTTAGATAGGAAAAAGCTCTATGAAAGAAACGTAAAGTTAGACTTGCCAATTATTTGCTTAAAACCTCCAAGAGCCTCTTTGGTGGGTTGCTTTGGAGATGCAGAATCCCTTGCTTCTATAAATACAGCCTCAAAGAAATTTATCATTAGATGGAATGAATGCCAGATAATTAACATAAATTCTTAGTGCGCAGGATAACGAAACAGGAATGAATGATACAGTTAAGACCTAACAGCATTGAACTTTTTAGTTATGTGCTGCTGTAACTATTTCTAACCCTCACAATTGTTCATGATTTATACATCAGAGAAATGGGGCCAGTACTTAGTAAGTCCCAGAGCTTGAAAATGCCTGAATATATGCACAATTTTATGCTTTTGACTTATGTCACAGTCCTGCAAAGATTACATGTATAAATTTAAAGTCACTTCAAGGAGAGAGAACACAGATAACTAATCTTGAGAAAGAAAACTAATTCACTTCTCTAGAAAGAATTGTTTTGCCTCTAGATAGAATATTGTTTCCAACAGGTCAACATTTCGGGGAGAATTTAATGATATTATGGTTTTGCACTAGCCAGATATATATATAGTGACATTATTCTATAGAGATGATGCAAAGATATATATATTTAAAGCACTATGTATAAGTTTGGAAGAAGGAAAAATTAGGGGCAGATGAAGTGTCTTGCAAAGGCAGCTTAGATGGAAATTACTAAGCAGCTGGGTGGGTAATGATAGGAACAGTTTATGGACAGAATTTTTTGAAATGGTGCTATTTTCTTCTAGACTATAGGCAAGTATTTTAACCATTTAATAATTGTTAACAATATGCCATGAGTTTTCAAACAAAAAGAAATAGGTATACTAGCATCATTTGCTAGAAACTGAATTTGCATGTCAGGAATCTCTCTTTCTCTTTGAATTTTTTTTTTTTTTTATTTTTCCCCTCTCTTTCTCTCCTTTGGCTTTTTTAAAATTCAGTTTGTGTCCCATATATGACCTATGTTTTGTTTTTAATGCCTATTATTTCGGTACCAGAAACATTTCTCTTAAATTTATATTAATGTTATGATGCTTTGCTCAAATGCATGTGTTGCAAAGTTCTTTTTTAATGGTAACTTCTGGGCTTAGATACACAGAACATGTCTTGGTCCTATATTTCTAGAAAGTTAAACCACTCTGTTTTCTGTTGAATTTGGCTTATGAATATGGCCCATAATTTCTGTCAGTCATTACTTATATTTTGGATAAATTTCCTGGAGGATTTAAAGCATGCTTCACAAAATACAGAAAACCTTTTGTTAACCTTTCATATAAATAACAGTTCTTGTAGACAGGTAATATTGCACCCTAAACTTAGTATATGTTGACATAAATTGAGGGACACAGAAACTTAGAGGGTAGGAAGGACTGTTAATAATTTTTATTAACCCCACACCTCTATTTTTAAAATGAATGAAACTTTCAGAACTTATCGCAGCATACTGCCCCCAACCTTCAGCCATGCATTAAATGGAGAAGAAAAAAAAAAAAAAATAAATCAGGGTAGTTAGTTGTCTCCGAGAAGTTGTCTCCAAAGTTGTTTTGTGTAGGCTTATGGTTTTATAGACTTTACTCATGGTATAAGTTCAGCCTTGGCATGCCCAAGACCAAAAGATGACATGATAGCCTCCAAGTGAGGAGGTGGTTTTGCCAGCTGTTGGTCTCAAATTGTGCTTTTGTTCAAAATTAGTGTTAGTATTTCTTTAGCAAAAAAATTAAAGGTGCTGATAGGTTGATAGAGTTCGTACTGTATAGGATAAATTGAGTTATAAATGAACTATATCCAGATCAAAATATCTGATCTCGATCAGATCTTACCGGGCAGTACTTTTTGATAACTGTAAGCAAACAACCCAAACCCCTGTGAGTGCGTCTGTCTTGCATGTGCTTGCTTTAATTTTCTCATTATTCTAGGAAAGGCTGCAACTGTGTGTTAGCAGTGTGCCTGAATTTATCATTAAGAATTTTTTTTTTCAGTTGGCTGGTGCTGCAAGGCGGCCGCCCTACCTAGTGGTTTCGTTTTGCCCACGATGTGAGCAGCTGAGGCTGGGTGTGGAGTTCAGGGGTACGTGCGCTCGCACACGTGCTGCCCTAGATGGAGGTCGGCAACTCTGAGAGACAAGAATCTTAGTTTTAAAGGTCTGGAAGTCAGAGAAATGATTTAAGAATGGCTGTTCATAGTTTAAGAGACTTTGAATTTTGAGAGTGATAAGTGAAAAAGGACATTAAGACAGAAATCATTAGTATAGGTTTGATAACTGAATACTTCTGCTTCTGTTCCACATAAACATATATTGTGCAATTGTCACTACCAGCACAAAAGCTCTCTCTGATTTTTCTTCTCAAACGGTTTGCAAAAAGTAGTTCTCTGTTGTTACTGTATCAGAGTTTCTTTGGCTTATTTTAAGAAATACTGTAGATGTTTATTTTGTGTTGATGACTTAAAGCACCAGCACTTTGCAGATCCCTCAAAATAGATCAGTCATTTCTGTGTGGTCTGAAAATGTCCCTCATTACTGATTAATGTGAGCATGTCTTCTGAGATCATTCTGCAGGATAATGTAACATCTTATGTTAATCAAGAGTATAATGTGTTTAAATATTCCATTAAAAAAATCACAGCAGAAATGGTGTTCATCCTTCACTAGTGTTTCAACATTTTAGAATAAATTAAAGTGTGTGATCCCTGCTTGTTATCGAGTGCCACAGATTAGTCCTTGCATCATGAGTCCTGAGTCTTTGGCGCTGGTCACAGCGAGCTGACACAATGCTAAGTGTTTGCGACACACCTTTGCACAGATGTGTAAGTTTAGGAAATATATTTCTCTGAAACTCACATACTTTCCTTCTGAAACTTAACTACCTTGGCATAACATTTACTTCTCAAGTGTGTGCCTTGAAACTGTGTTATAAAATAGTCATGTTATTTTAACGCAGCACAGCACTGTGGCTGTGTGATTTCTGTGGGAGGAGAGGAGCTATTTGCTTTGTTGATGTGCAGAAGGTTACAGGTAACCTGGGGAGGGTTAGGCTGTGCTAATACTGCTCTTTCTGGAGAACTTAGGCAGGGCAAGAAAGTTTTAATTGCTGAAGAGCCTTGTAAGGAGAGGCCACCTGCTTTGAGATAGCACTGGGCAGCTCTAAATATCCTGGTAAGATAAGATCTGTGATACTGAAGTGTTCTTTCTTGCATGCTCTTCTGCTTCTCTCTTCAGCCATAATTTAAGGCAGGTGTAGTGTTCCTTGCTGAGAGCCAGATAAGCCACATAGCTTTGGTAAGCTCCATACTAGCAGTCATCTTAGTGTTATGTAACATTGGGAAGGATTATTACCTAGGTGTGGGCCAGCATTTCCTTAACCGTGATGTTAATATATGAGTGAATTGGGGCAATGGCCTCTTTGTGAAGAGCTGGCAGTTCTGGATAATATCCCTTATAAGGAATAATGGAATAGAAGGAATGATAGTAACACTTAAAATTTAGCACCACCCTTGATCAAAAATTTTCATGTGGAAATGTTTTCAGCAACAGACCTGCTTGTGAATTCCTCTAATCATATGCAGACTACAGCTAGTAGAGTGAGAAAATCTCTTTTGACCCATATAACCTTTTCTGTGCTGATTTCAATGTGAAAGCCATGAAGCAAGTTAAAAGTACAGTAATTCCCTCAAGATGCTCTCAGAAATATTTATATAGCGAAAGTGAGAGCTTCTTCCAAAGCTTTGTTGAACTGGGCCAGGCTCAATGTACATGTCTGAGTATGTTCATACACTGCACATATCTGAGTTACTATAGCTGTAGCAGGCCCAGTGAGACTGATAACATGGAGTCTAAATGGGCACCTCTGCCATCTTCTGATGCTGAGCACCTGGGAGACAACTCCACAGTGAGAGCTATGTGGAAAATGAAGCCCACAGCTGCAGCTAATTAGTGCAATCCTAAAAGGAATATATCTGAGCAGAAGAACCTAGGATGGCACAGATCAAAAGGCTGGGCTGAAGGAGCAGATGCATTGTCTAGCAACTCAACTGCTGACCCAGAAGGATGGATGGAACATCCTATAAATGCATATAGACTGGTGAAGAGCACAAATACGGATTGGCTGGAATTAGAAAATCAGGACCTGATGAAGAGCAAGCTCACTAGCCCCTGCTCCTCAATTGCCACCACACTATACTGTGAATAGTTCTGATTACTTCACCTAAGAAACAACTGTAGCAGAAATATAAATGTTTTGGAGGCTGAAAACAACCATAGCAAACAACTGGCAGCTGCTAGAGGTCGGAAAGAAACATTTTCTACAGGGCTACGTATTCCTCTGTTGTTTTTAAAATTGATGCTGAAGGCCTTGATGCTGCTGGACGTAAAAATAACTGAGGGAGATAAACTGACCACTAACCTAATCTGATTAATAGCATAGTTACTTTGGTATTTGGCATAGCTATGAATTTGCCTGCTAGATAAACCAAAGTAACAGCGTATGAGAATTGTGTGAAACAAATGTAGAGCTGTTGTATTTTAATAACAATTAAAATGTCAGTGAAGAGTTAACCATGGTAGTTCTTAAATGCAAGTGAACAAGCCATTTAACTGAGTGGGAAGACAGTTGTTTTGACTAGAAGGTCAGTTTCTACTAATAGGGAACTAATGGGTTTTCCTGATGAATGGTTCTTGTTCTGTATTTGAGCAGAGGTGAGAGTTACCAGGTGAGGGAACTGAGGTTGAAAGGAGACTTTAACCTATGTAGCAAGAACCTTTGTCACTGAAATGATAGTGAATAGATGAATTCATTTGCAAACTGTAATGAATCCCTATTGCAAATTAATTGTCTTCAGACTTAATTTTTGTACTGGAAACATATTTGACCCTTAAAATCAATCTTTTTTTTCTTTGCCTTTTTTTTTTTTCCTTCTTGTTTTGGTTTTGTTTTGGTTTTGTTTCCCCTATTAGCATCACAGAAAAGATGCATCTTGATCAATTCAGCATGCAGGAACTTATGGTTGTTTTTCTGACTTTCCAGTATTTTGGAATATGAGCATGGCTGATCTTCTTAACAGTTCCGTATTACTTTTAGGACAGGTATAACCGAATTGTGTAGGCAGTTGTTTCTGAATATACTGAATAGGCTTTGCTGCTTCTTAGTTGAAGTACATGATGGTTTATTCTTTGAAAGGTGAAAAGTATGCTAAATGCCAACCTGGGTGAGCAGCTGAAGATGTAGAGAGAAGCCGAGGATGGTCTCAGAAGTGAGGACAGGGAAAACTTGTGCAAAAGAGATTCAGAACAACAGATTAATTGGTATGCCACCCATACGCATTGCTTTTTATAAATATCTAAAGACGAGATTAATTTACCATGACATACACCATATATAGAGAGAAGACCTTTAGTGTTAATTCTAGCCCTACTTTTCAGCCTCTAATTTTGCTTTTCTGCTGTATACTTATTTTCTAAGTTTAATATTTTGTCAGAAATTGCTGATGAAAGGTAATGGAAGAGTTGCTCCTCCCTGAAAGATAAGTTACCTTTGTGGAAAAAGGAATGTTGTTTATAACTGACATCTTGGATAAGTGCAATTCAATCTTTGCAAGACATACCACAAGTTTTGTTACTCAGTTTTTACTGTGTAATAATGTCTTGTTATGCTATTGGTTACTGGACAGTTGTAATTCATCACAGTTTAGAATGAAAAAATTGAAAAAATCTTGTAGAAAGATTAAAAAAAATAAAGGAAGAAAAGTAAGGAAAGAAATTCCTCTAAATTACCTGTCAACATGTTCAGCATTTGACATCTTAAACATCTTTCAGAAAGCAAAAGTGGAGATAGGTAAGATGAGAAAACAGCTGATTTCCAGTGCCCCCACACTGGGTGGGGGGCAGGGGCGAGGGAGGAAAAGTCCATATCAATTTTTATTTTTTTTATTTTTATTTTTATTTTTTTAATTAGAGTTCCAAGTTTTTAGTAGATAGTGCCAGGTCTTCAAGAGGTAAATCTCTACTTGATGCCTTTCTACAGCCAAAGTCCCTTAGAATATTTTGCATCTCAGTAAGTTCACTAAGAGATTTCTGTGGTATGAGAAACCTCCAACTTCTATGTTGTGTCCCTGAAATGCTGAATCCATCTTGGCGCTTTAGAAAATGTCAGTTGGATAGAGAGACTTTTTTCACAGACCTAAGTAGCATTATGATAGCCTACAATTTTATTTTGTCTTGTAATTTGATTATGTTTAAAAATTGGAAACTGCTGGATTTTGGCAGAGTTGGAGGCGGTTAATCTGACTTTTGGGGGAGAGTTAGTAATTGATGCTTCCCTAAAGGAGTATTCCTGATCCTTCTTGAGCAATTCAAACAATAATACTGTGGGTGAAGAAGGAAGTGCCACAGGTCTGTGCTGCTGCTGACAGGGATTGACTTCCCATCTTGTTCACATGTCCATATTCTGTGTGGCCAATTGCAAAGGAAATGGGGTAGGAGATGGTGAAGGACTTTGGAAGTTTCCTTTGTGGTAGTGTCTTATGTATTGGTATTCAATAGCTTATTTATATGTAAGCTAAATCCATTTATTCGGAACATGCATTATTTATATGATTTGAATTTCTTCAGTTTGAGGAAAACAATATCAAATGAGAGAGGAAAAAGAGGGCTGTGTTCATCAAATAAAATATCAAAAGCAGATATATTTCTTCCTGTATTATTATATCTTCATGCTAAAACGATCCATAAGTCAAATGGTGGTATTTGCTTGATTTGGCCTGTGGATGGAGTTAAAATACAATGAGCTTGTGGTTTTTTCTTTTTTTTTCTCAGTTATTACTTAAAAATATCAAATAATTTTAAAGTTTGAATTACTCATTTTAAATCTAGATAGGTATTTCTCTGAAGAAATAATAAGTTTTTTTTAAAAGGTGATAGAAGGTAAAATGCTGTCTAGTGGGTTTTGACATGTTTTCAATTTATATAACCCAGTAACTATAAATTATAAACTACAGAGTAAAAAATAGGATGAAAACTATTACATATACATGCATTTGCATTAAAAGTAGAGAAATGCTCAGCCTAGGAAGCCTGATAGCACTGCATAATCTTCCATTAGTGAGGACAAGGACAGTATCACCCCTGCAACCTAGAGAAATGGAAGTCAAAAAACCTTATGCAAATATGAATCTGAGATGGGCTTTTCATAGCTGCCTAATTGATTTGCTTATGCAATTCCGATTAGCTTTGGATGTTCCTGTGATCTAAGCAGTTTTGACATTTTTTTAACTTTAAAAGTGAATGTAGTATTGAAAACCTTTGCTTAAAATAAAGCATAAAGCTATAAAATCTGTTCTTATCTCACCTGTGCTGAACTGTCTGGAAAACATTTTCTGAAGTGTAGGAAGAGAGGATGCCACTTATTTCCATTTATATGCTTTCATTCAGTTTTGTTTGTGTGCCATAAGGAACAAGGAGTGAAAAATCATCTTTTAAAGATTTTAACTATTTTTATTATAAAAAACAACACAAACTTTTTTCCACTGTATTTTTGGGTTTTAATGAGATTTTTAAATGTTGTCTAGCTAAAAAATAAGGCATAGCACTAGAAAAATTATTGAATCTGTGTCACACTAAAAATATTTAGCTTACACAAAATGGAATAGGAAAGCAAAGGGCACAGCTGGTACCGAGTTGACAAAGCACAAACAAACACATGAAGTATTTTTATGAAGTATTTTATTATGTGAATCTTTGCCAAAGGACCTGATTGATTGCATCCCATGTTGATGACGGCCTGCAGGGACTGATGTCCCAGTGGCTCAGGTGGGGCAGCAGTTCCTGAGAGGGCCCTGGAAAAGTTCTCATTTACAGAATTGTGTTTGACAGTGCCAAAGGGCCAAGTCCTGTCACTCACCTGGGACTCAGCTTATCCGTTTTCCTTAGTGTTCACCCACCAGCTGGTTGAAGCTATTGCATTTAGACAGTTCTAAATTCAATACCAGTAGTGTTGATAATGTTAGCACAAAGTAGAGCCACTTTTGGTTATCCTTTGTATCATTCAGTTTGTCCTGTCTGTTCACATAGGGCTGACTTTAAGAGAAAGAGAAAATGTTTGTTCATTTCCATTTGTATCTAAATTTTCTGAAAAGAGAAATAAAGCAGCATTGACAGGACTGAAAGCACTGGCAGCATGCAGTAATTCCAAATAAATAATGATTTTATTATCCTCAAATTATTAAATTAATAATGGAGTAGTCATGTCTTATTTTGGTGTATTTGCCAGTTGTGTTTATCTACCATGGTGATGAATGCAGAGAGAAACAGCTTAGTTAGACCCTTAGTTTTGCTGATCTTTTAAGCAGTAATAGTGATCAAGGGAGATCAAGTCTAAACCAAAGAACCCAATCTGTTTGGTATTATAAAGTGTAGTGTGTTGTACACTATTTAAAGGTGGAAGAGGGGAAAGCATGTGCCTTTTTTTAAATATATGTGGTTAGCTAGTTGTTACCTAAGTACTGTTAGAATTTCTACATATCAGTTAAAAGGGTGACTTTATTTGATGGCAAGCAGATATTTGGAACTGCAGTACTTTTTTGATAGTATTTACAAAATCTTTGAGTGTCTTCAGCTGTGCAGGTTTCTAAGAACAATCTGTATTGCAGCTTTTAACCAAAAAACACTCAAATGAACATACATCTCAGAACTGGTGGTTATATGCAATATAGAAAAAAGCCTTCAACTAAATGGAGAATATCTAAATGTAATTGGCAAAACTAAGTATTTACAGAGTCATGTTTGAAAGTAGTGACATGAACAAGGCTTGAAGCTCTGAACTGGCCCATGCTCAAATGGTAAACCCTCAGCCCCTTTTGTAAAGATAATATGTTACCTCCTGTTGAAACTCCCTTAAAAATGAAGGCCAGATGTCTCTGGAAGGCCAGGACAGAGGTAGAGCTGCCCTGGAACATATCCTGGGCTGAAAACCACCATGAGGATGTCCTCCCATGCACTCTGCCAGTGGCATTATTAATTAATTTCAGTTAAGTTGGGCATATGTATGCACAGTGCTCCAAAACAGGTCTGCTAATCCCTAGTAATTGATGTGTTGGTTGAACAGCCGGTGGGGTGTCGCAGGAGGCAGGGAACCAGCGGCTGGCCCAGGAGCCTCTGGTTTGCGATGTCCGTGATGTCCTCGTGCTCCTTTCCCTCCGAACCGCTCCAGCAATGGGCTGCCAATGCCTGTTGTTCTGCCTTCCGACATCTATATGTGCTAGCGAATGGAGCAGGGGCTGGAATCAAGGAGGATGAGCATCGGAGCAGTAAATCCCGTGTCGCTGTGCGTGGTTTAATAAGCATCTCCAGCACAGATCACTTTATTAAAGCAACATCTGTTGCGAGTGTGGTATTTGGAGTGGGGATGACAGCCACTCGCAGCCAAGCGAGAATCACAGAAATCACAAGTATTTATGTTTTGACAAGGATTAATGTTTTATTGGCTTGCTCAATTCTTAAGGTTTACAGTAGCACTTTCTGTGGGTGGTTGATATCCATCTTAGTGTTTATCACAATCAAAGTGTGATTAGGAAGGTTTAGATCATTATTTTTCTCAGCTTACCTTGTAAGTTTGGTTCATCTGAACTTTGTATAGAACTTATGAGGTTCACAGATGTGTGGGCAATACTTCTTCCATGAGAGAAGCGCTTAGAAACATCACCTGGGATCTACGAGGAGTTCTGTTGATTTAGAGACTTTTGCCTGATCTAGTTTTGCCGGAATATCCATACCTATCCATATGCATAGGCATTAAGGCTTTATTCAAGCCTGGCAGTGATACTGCTGTTCCTACTCCTGCTGCAGGATCTTTGTGTCACTAGTTTTAATTACAGTTGGTTTGGTCATTTCTATATTTGTTTCAATTTGCTGCTCATTCAGATGATTTCAAGCTGTCAGGGGATAGCAGCTGACCCCAATGGCAACTTCTGCTATTGAATGGAGCAAGCAAATTACTTTGTGTTTCTCTCTACTGCAACATCTACCTCTGTAATTTTTTATTCCCCTTGTGTAGTCAGAAGAGGCTGCATAGATCTGTTTCGCAAAGCTTCACTCATATGAGTAGGCTTTGTAAGTGCCAGGGGAAACATTTATTTAGCAAAAAAAAAAGTCATTCTGCTCAGTGCAAGGCAAGTAACAAATGCTGCCATGCATCAAATGCAGGCAGAGAAGGCCTTGTGGCTTGTATTGCTGGTCATGTTGTATTGATCCAGAGAATAGTGCCTCGTTCTTTTGTAAATACGTATTTTGAAAGCAGATCACTGGCACGTTTATATAATGCATTGCTACTTTACAGTTAACTTCTGAATAGGTATTAAATGCTCAGAAGCCCCACTTAAGACTGGGGCCAAGGAGAAACTGAACCCACATAGAATAAGGAGCAGAGTAAGGATATGGCTCTGAAAAACCTGTATCTAAATAGAGGAGATGCTCAGCTGAACAGCTGAGAGACAGCAGTGCCGAAAGCTGGAGTGCTTTGCTGGCAGGAGGTCTCACAGAAAGTGCAGGCAGAGCAGGAGTTGGTCCTTCCTGATCTCTCTGCCCCCCTCCGCACAGAGCCACGCAGGTACCTGTGCCAGCTGCTGGGACCCGCCTCCTTTGGGCACTGCTCCTCCCTTGGGAAGCAGCGGAGCAGAAATTCCCCCCGGCCACCCAAGCCTCCTTCTTGCTCGGGGGGCATCTGCCAAACGGCGTTTTGTTCGTGTCTTGGTGACCTGCCAAATGGATGGGTGCATTATTAGCATGGTGCTTTTAGGATTTTCCTAATTAATTGCTTTTATACATTGGCCTGTTGAACAACTGTCCTTCAACGGCAGCTCATTTTTTTTCCATTTGGGGAATGTGTGGATTTTGCCAAAGGCAAATATATACCATGTTTATGGCAAATATATACCATGTTTATAATATAGAATATTAAATCAATACTATATTTAATATAATCTCCAATAAACCTTTGCATTACCTCAGAAAAGAAGGATAAGACCCTACCCTTCCCTTGATTCATGGCTTCTTGATAGTCTGTGTCCAAGGAGATCCAGGCTGAAATTTTTCACAAACAGCTGTTGATATCATAGGCCTTTGGCTTTGAATTGTCCCTGCTCTGTTTCAGCCTCTTGGAAAGTGAAAAATCCTATGTGATCAAAAAGATGATTCTTCCATAATGGAATATTGCTGAGAGGTAATGACAATGGGTCACTTTGTGCCAAACACCACTGCTTTCCTTGTAGCTGAGGGGTGTTTCCAGGAGAAAGAAATGTATGGCAAGGGGGGGGGGCAGTTCCAGCAAGAAATTACCTAAAATTAAAATCAATATCTGCAGAGTTTTGACAAGAGAAATGAGAAAAATCATAAGGAGAAAGTGTATTTCTTCAAGTCTAAAAGATTCATCTCTAAAAGATCAGAGAAAGCAGCTACTATCTTTATTATATGTTTACTGATCATATCTTTTATTTAAAATGGGGAGACGGTCCACTGGTTAATACAGGAACATGAAATTTGGGAGACAGATTAATTCCATTTCTGCATAAACAACTTGTGGAAAGACAGTCATTCTTTGTTTCATTATTTTTTCCTCACTTCAAAATGCAGTTATGGCATTTTCTTGCCTCACAGGTGTTTTGTGTAACTGGTGGTTAGATACTATGGTAACGGGGGCTATATAAAGTAAGTAGGATACTTAAATTTAATATGGACTTGACAGTGGGTAACCAAGTTGTGAGTGCAAAGGCAAAGCTGAAGGACTGGGGGAGATATTTAAGAGATATCAGAGGTGACTCCCGTTATGATCTCTCCTTCCCCTACCTAGCAGTTGAGTCATTTCCCCTGCAAGCTCCTTCTGGTGCTTGCTTAAAAGTTTCTTAGAGGCTTTCCTATTCTTTTCATGTGACTGTGATCCTAGGATGCAATTTAGTCCATAAATACTTCTTGCTGCTTTTTAATGGTGTTTTAGTCTTGCTTTATGCTATGTTTTTCCTTTGTCCCATCAGCTGCTTCAGAGTCTCTCTGTAATGTGATAAGCTGGGGCAGAACTACAGAAGAATCCTAAAAGCTAAATGAATCCATTTAGTTTTCTAAGATCTGCTTGATTACAGATTTTACCCCTAGTGCATCACTCTTTATACAGTGTATACTGTATTTTTTTAGGTTTATAATAGTAACACCATACCTGTAATATGGTTAACACCCACAACACACAAAAATGAAGGCACTTTATTATATTTAGCTTCTTTGTCTGCCTCAAGTGCAAGAGGACTGATGCCTTGGTAGCATATGTATTTTTACATAGTAATCTGATGCATTTCAGTTAATTGCTCATGCAGAGTAAAAATTGCTGCAGACGCTCGGGAGTTCTTAATAGATGAGACTCCAGCCTATTTGAAGCTAATCATACTGCAACATTTTAGATTGGTTGTATCTCAGTGTTTAAGGCATTTACTGATGAGTTGAGATACCTGGACCCTATACAGGATTAGTCCTGTAGGCTGTGGCCACTGTGTGCAATTCAGCCACAAGTTATTGAGCACTAAGCTCAATAACTTATCCCATTATCCAGGGAGTTAGATGGTTCTTCCTTGGAGTATCAGGATAAGTTAACGCATACTTTGTAGTAGTATTTTATATTTATAAAATGTTGTCAACTTTGCTGAATTCTTTGTAATGCGGAGCACTGCTGAGACTTCTCTAGGGGAAAGTGTTATGTATCACTGTTATGTAAGACAGGATTTTGGCTGTGAAAAGCTGATTAATAATGCATAGTTTTTAGAGCAATATAAATAAATGTTAATTCTGTCAGATGTCATAGGAACACTTATCTTACCTGGAGGGAAAGGATATGCTCACTGGATTTTTACTTTTACCTCTGCAAAATTTAGAAGCATCGCTAAGCTTACCTTAGCTTGTGTAGTGTAGTAGAGTGCCTTATAGATGTCAGAACCTAACGCTGATTGTGCTGTTAGGAAAGGATGATGGACTTCTTTCTTAATTATTTTTTTTTATTTTAAAATTTTGCCTTGCTAGGTACTTCAGTTATTGCCATTACTGGAGACCGTCAGGCAAATATATAGTCTTCAAGGAGCAGGGTTTGAACGATTTCACTGGCTGTTTGGCAGGTGAAGATTTCAAGTCTGTGTGCACTTTTGCTGTGTTTTGTTCACAGCTCCTCATTAACTGTCTACTTATTATTGGAATGAAGTAAATATAAATTTTATGAAGTCATAGCATAATTAAAGTTAATTTTAGTTCAAAGATAGTTTTTTCCTTTAGTGCAACATGAGCATAAAATATGAAGACTGCAGAATAAGTTTGGAATCCAGACTGTTCTCATGATCAGTGATAACAGAAAAATGCTGAATGCACAGGTACAGTTTGTTGCCCAATATTTGGGGATTATGCTGTATTTCATTATTCATTTTTATCTGCACAGGGTTTTTTTTTAATATTTAGTTCTGTTGCGTTTCAGAGGAGTGTATCAGAGCTCTGAGCTCGCTTGGAAAAAGAGTAACAGAATAAGGCCTCAATAAATGTCAGATAGGATCTAGTGATAGAGCTGTCTCCTAGGCTACTGAGTCTCAACCATGTAATTCAGTGCAAGCCCAAGGTAAGAGCTTCATGCATTCAGAACATCCAGATCTTGGTTGCCTTAATCAGATATTGAGATATTAGTATGATTCCTAGAAGCTTCTGTAAGTTCCTTTTCTTGAACTAATGCCTTTATGAAGTATCCCTTATTCAAAATTGCAGGTGAAATCAGGCATTACTTAACTAGTGCTATTGATATTTGTAAATGACATTATCAGTTGGCATTGATAATTGTAAATATGTAATTCAACATACGTACTGTTGATCCCTCTTTTTAGTCTGTTCTTTCCATATTACAGAAGCTCATGCAGTAAAGCTTTTCTGAATTCTTTCATGGACAAGTTTGAATTTCAGGATTATAATTTCTGTCTTTATTTTCTAACCAAGTAGGTTTTTGTTGTTTCTGGTTAATGTTACTTTAGCTGTGCAGCATTGTGAGATTGCCTATGAGGACAACATCACTACATGTGCCTAGAATTTGATAAAAGTATTAGCATCCATTCATTTTTAATAATTTTATTCCTCAGCTCCGAGACAGCTACTCTCAGTAGTTTCTGGTAGTTTCATATTGTGTTAGCATCTGACTTGGAGCCTGCAGAGCATGACTGAGTTGTGCAATTACCTCAGCACACCATTAAGAACTGGAAAGAGGGCAAGGAACATGCTATAAATCTGCATTTTGACCTGTCACTAGGAGACATAATGATATGGGTGTACTGCCCACCAGTTAAATTGGGGGAAAAGGGTTTATATAATGAACTGGAAATACAACTATATAAACCATCAGGTGAGTTTAAATGTTCTAATAAGGGCTGTCTGAAATGATGTGGTCTCGGTTTGTTTTTTTGCTTCAGGTAGGATTACCGTATTTCTGATAGGGTTAACAAATAGCTGGGAAGGGGAAGCCTTGTGCCTTGGCCCTGCCCGCAGCCTCTGGGCCTTGTTGGAGAAGCTCGGATGGGCAGCGTGGAGTGAAATGGTGCTGTCACCGTGAGCTGGCTGCAGTGGAAATAAGGGTCATGGGGCTCTTTTGGAGCTGAGCATTGGTGGTGTTTTAGCTGCACCTTCTCAAGAGCTTGTGCTTGGTAAAAGCTGAGTCATGGGCTGATCTAAACTGTTCTGGCAGGAAGCTCTGGAAGAGGACACCTCCAGAGACTGACATGGGAAGTGTAGAATATTTAGCTTATATAACAATAAGTCTTTTAATTATGCACTTGTTTCAGCAGATGGATGTGTTATTTTGGGGCTGAATAACAACTGAGCAGTCTCTCCGACTTGGTCCACAGGAAAAAGCTGCTTGGTGATGGCAGTCTGGGTGAAGGTGCTGCAGCCCAAGGAAGCCAAGGCAGCCGGTGGCGGAGCGGGCAGCTGCAGTGCTCCAAGCCCAGCCTTGTGTGGGTTGAATTGCTCGCTGTTCCTGCCCAAAGCCCAGGACAAGGCATCCGTGTGCTTGGGCAGTGGGAGTGGGCAGAGTAGGTTCCTTTCTGGTTTATCTGCACATCTGAAATACCAGACAAATGGTCAAATACAAGGAAATCCACCCACCTGTAAGCATCGGGTGGAAGACCAACGTGCACTCAGGAAAACGTGGTTGTATGATAAGCCCACTTGGAATGACTTTATATAGATCTACTCACATCTGTCCTCTGTCTTACTGAATTTATTGAGAGTTTGAAAAGGAGCAATACCCTTTTGGGGATGTCTGCAAACTGCAATGGTGTTTGCACTCCAAACTATCCATTTTTTTTAATATAATCTAGATACTAGCCTCATTGCAATTTTATCTTACTCTAGATTTCCCTTTTTTTATTCAAATCAATTTTCAATATCCTTAAGTATTATAAATTACAGTATCAATCCAAATCAGTATTATTTTTTATTTTAGTTTTGGGAGAGGAGGGTAGCAAGTTTAAACTGGAATTTTATTCTAAATTCAATTTATTTTTTTAGCCTGGCATTCACTTAAAATTTCTTGTATAGTTTCAAGGGTACATACTGATTAATTTTAAGTCTGTTCTGCAAGGAGCACTGTGATAAAAGCAAGATAGCACAGCATAGTGCTCAGTGTCTTAAATGTCGATACAGCTGCAATAAAACACTTGAGCTCACTAGACTGAGAGATATTAGCTCACTTCCTACACTTAGGCTCTTGTTTCATGCTGAATTGGAGAGTCACTTAATGGTGGTCTTATTGCTTATTTGATGCTTCATTTGGCTTGGAATTTTAGGTGACTTAGTGGCTTCTAAATGCTAATCAACCTACCAGGCTTGAAAACACTCTCAGGAAGATGACAGTCTTGTTTGTAGAATATCTTGTTTGTTGGGGGAAAAAAGATCCATCTTGGTTAAGAAAATAATTTTGAGGCTAAAGATGCACCTTGAAAGTTCCACTTTTTTTGAAAAAAGCTTTCTTCTACTTCTTTTTGAATGAAAAATTCTTCACAATTGACTGATTGTAGAAGATATTATCATCAAGTTAACTGGAAATTATTACAGAATTGTAATTTGTGTGGTCTTTGTACTATCTATGCTCATGAATGATCATTTCATATCATGCTTAAGAAATTACCCTGTAAGTTCAGTTTCACAAGTGGGAAAACATCTGCATGTGCAAAGTGTCTTCACCCTGCTTTTCAGATAGTCAGTGATTTGCAGCCACCTCTGACAGGTACTGAATTTGCAAGTAAAGCTGAGCATCTGTCAAGGACAAGAAGAGAAGAATGCAGTTACTCTGGTAATTTGTTAGGACATCCCTGTCAACACCTGCACATACATGAAAAAAAAACACATCAGCTCTTTCATGACAACAAGCAGTCAGGGCTGTGTTAAATCCAAAATATAAAGCTATTAAATAGACGCACAAGTATAATAATGCTTCAACACTGTGGAGGAGGCTTTGGCAGGCTTCTTGTTCAGGACAGGGACCCCTCTTGTAACTGCAGATAGGAGACTGTTCAGTAGATTACCTCTTCATGGTCTGAGTATTTTCATTTAGTGGTACAGTTAGCATGTGGTTCTTCAGTTGCATTCAAAGAAATCTAAATATTTTGCAAAATATTTTCCAAATAAAATGATCTAGGAATATAAGGCTTACCATGAAAGTCTAGAAGATCTGAAGAATACTCTTTTAAAGGAGACCAGCTTTTTGTACTTTAGTGGCAAATCCAACTGAGAACCCTAGAAACAGATATAAAAATATTCTATACTAAACTTAATTCTTTCTTCCTTAACATTCCAGGGAGTAAATATGTTTGTCTCTTCCTTACTTGCAAATTAAGGAAACAAAACTTGAAATACTAAGCCCTAGTTAAACCTAATATTCTCTTATATTTTCTTGGGCTATTTATGTGAAGGAGTGCTACTACTTTTCGTTGCAGTCCATTGAAGTTTTAACAGAATGCTTTTCCCTCATAAAATGATAAATGATAAATTAACTTTTTGAGAAGACATACAAGTTCTGGCAATTTTGTTTCAATTGAAATCTTTTTCAAGGTTTGGACTGGCTCATTGTCTGTATTAATTTGTCACATGTTTCTATTTCTTCTCCTGCTGGGGTTTCTAGAGAAAGAAGAGTAATTTCCCTTTTCGTAGATGGAATTTGTACATGTGGTTTAGCTCAGACAGGAAGAACCCCAAGTGCCAGGTACAATACTTGCACTTCACACTGAAAACTTTGCACCTGTATGCTACCGATTTTAAGGGATAGAAGCAACTAGAGGAATTAGGTGACTGAAGTTATGGCTGTGCTGGACATCGAGACACCTTTGTTTCTGACTTATTTCATTCCTTTCTTTATAGTATGCATTGGCATCTCTGTGAGACCTGGGCTCCACTTGCTGTCACAATGTCATCAACATCTAAGAATTAGCATAATTTAATCATTTCTTCCATTTTTCAGTGAGGATAGGTCAGCTTGGCATTAGCCATAGAGCAACTGCAATCCTTAATATATGTACACTTGGTTTCATTGCCCTGCATCTTGTCTTTTGGTTTGTTCTGTGCACTGTTGTTTGAGTCATTTCAAACATGAGATGACTCAAACATCTCAAAACATCATGTTCTCCAAACAAAAACAAGCCCTTTCAAGGGAATAAGGACTTTGTGTTTCTTCATCATACTGGTAGTTGCATGTATTGATAACAGAAGTCAGCCAGAAGAGTTGTCATGAGCAAAGCAGCAATATGTAGGAGGTAGCAACACAGTTCTCCTTTAAAGTCCATGCCTCTTGCTTCTGGAAAAAAAAGAGCTACTACTAAGGAAGCAGGAAAAGTTGACTTTGGCCAGTCTCTTGAGCAGGGACTGTACTATTACAGCTGTGGGTGATTTGTGTTGTACTTTGTAGTCCCTGGCTTCAGTCCCTACGGGCTTTGGGATTTAACACTGGAATTTGTACAGTACCAAACATCTGCAAATAGCTTTGGAAAGAATGTGAATAAACAAGAGTGCAGGTTAGGTATTTTCTGCCAGAGCTAACTGTTCATTTGCTAAAGGTGGCATAAGAAAAACCTATTGTGCTGCAGTTTGAAGTTTTGATGTTTTATTTTATGTAGCAAAGTGGAAGAAATTCAGCAATTGCAGAGGGTCATTTTAAAAGTGAGAATACTTCAGCAAGTGATAACTTGCTCAATCTGAATGCAGTGGCAATGTGCCAATATCTCTAACTCCATCTAAGTGTAATATTGGGGAAAGGCTGGCTCTGTCCAACAGGATTGGGCAGCTGAAGCTCCTACTTGTCTAGAAAATTTAAACTTGAGCTGTAAATGCTGAGAACAGGAGTCTGATGATGTTGGTGAAGAGGATGCTGATAGCAGGGAGAGAGGCATAATTCAGCAGCATAGAAGTGTGTGTGTGTGTGTGTGGTGATTATGGTCAGTTAAGGGTGGTGTAACAAGTTGCACTGTGCAATTAAAATAATTTCCAGAGCTCAGAATAGCTCTGTCTAACCAAAAGCTTTACCAGAAATGAAAATCCTTCTTTTAGCTTAGCTCTAAAATGGAGGAAGGGAGAAAAGAGCAGTTTTGAAGAAGTTGGCATTTTTGCATTGAATTCTTATAAAGGTTTTATTTTTTCCTTTGAAAAATGAAAGCATCCACTGACTAGTCTTGAGGGAGTGGCTGCATATAGTAAATTGGCTAATTTGGGCAACTTTTATTTTATTTGGGTGGCATTTCCTTTGAGTCGAATGCTTTAATTAACTGTATATTGTACTTTATAATATTTTACTGTCTTCTAGTGTACCATATTTCCCATGGGTGTAATATAAGAACGTAACAGTATGAATGTTGCTGACCAGCTTCCTTAAGTACTTAGTTTGTGAAGGGCTCTCTAACTTTTTCTTTCTGTCAACCAACATATCAACCAAGAAATAACTGCAAATAGCAAGCTAGTCACAATTTACTTCTCAATTTTATGCTGTTATTTCTGCTGTTACCCTCTGAGATATATATATTTCTTCTGCTGTTGTACTTGTGTTAAGTCTGAGATGAGACACTTTATAGAATTATTAAAATTCCTTAGCTTTTTTAATGAAAGTATATCAAGTTTTTGGAAACTCTTTTTGGCAATGTTTCATCTTCAAACTATTTAAGTGTCTTTTATGCTGTTACTTTATGACTTCATTGCAAGGTTTTGGATTTATAATGATTCACAAACAAATGAGTTGGCTCTTTTCTTTTTTCTCTTGTTTTGTTTGCATTGGAAAGAGGAGTTAATCTATTGAGAAACAAAAGGGCTGCATAAAAAAAAAAAGCACATTTCACATTTCTATTTATTGAATATTGCATGAGAAGTGCTTTAAATGTTTAATGCATTAAGTTACGTTCAACGATGCCTTCATGGATCTCCTTCCAGATGAATTTTCCAAGTATATTTAACTGATTCTAGAAATAAAGCAAAGGTTCCAGGCTCCTTTTTCACTTAAAGCTGCTACTTTTTTTCTCCTCCCTCCCTCCTTCCCTCCCTCCTTGGATTGTGAAGCCAAAGCTGACATAACTTGGTCATGATTTACTTTACATATACTGTGAATAAAATACTTAAAAAGAGATAAGGTGCTCACAATCACTTGATAGGTTGCATCCTGTTCTTATTGTTTTGAGAATAATACCACAGCTTTAAGCAAGGAAAAAATGTGTGGAGGTAGGTTTGCTCAGAGGAGTGATTTTTCTAAAACTGATCATGACAACTCCATATTAAGTATTTTCACATATTAAATGTGCTAAAGTTCTTTTCCAAATAGAATATCCTGACAGTTTTCAAAACCTTGTGGTTATATTATTTATCTTCAATATTTGTTTGGTGTGAGAAGGCTAAAACTTAGTTGAAGGCAGGTAAAGAACAAATAATCTAACAATGTTTCTAGGCTTATGGCAAATAATCATCTTTTTTGCCTGCAATATGTCGTCAAGTGCTTTTCCAGTGATTTGGATGATGTAGGATTTTGACACTTTTATGGTTGCTTTTTTATTCTCCAAAACTTTTTGGCTTTTCTTTAATGAAGCTTCCGCTCTGAAGAATACTATTTAGACAGTGTCCTTTACTCTTACATTGTTTTCAAAGTATATTATTGTGTCTGGAGATATTTACAGGTACATAAATATACTCTGCCTGTAGATACTGATTTATGTAAATTCTAGTCTTTGAATCACTTCTTCAAGAGATGAAGTATAGCTAAGCTGCATATTGTGGACATTTCTAAGGTTTTGAAGTGAATATATCCACCTTAATTAAGCAGGAGTTTTCAGCTTTAATGTTTGGCATCAAGATTCATTATAATCTAGTTTATTTTTATCTTGTTGTAATGCTGCAAATTATGGCAACATTACAGTGTCACCTGTCCATCCTTCAGACAATTTTGTGCTAAGTTGGAAGCTGAACAAAAGAAATTATGATATTTGATATTTTAGAAAGAGAAATAAACTCCCAGGTGTTTGATAAATAATATTTTGACAGAGAGCCTGCTCCCCTCAAACTTCCCTTGAAGACCTTATGATTGCTGAAGAAGAGCTTTCAGCAGCCTACTGGAAATTCTCAAAAATGTGGATCAGATGTAATGGTTAGCTATAGTTCTATTTTACTGGTATATAGGTCATAACTATAGGTGTTTCTTTTATAAAACATCTGATCATGCTGATCTTTGCTCTTTATTCATTCTTACGTCAGGGGCATAATTTTCAAAGGACCTACAGCTTCCGAATAACAAGCTTGAATGTTTT
The DNA here is from genome assembly GCA_013398345.1 of Nothocercus nigrocapillus. Classification (NCBI taxonomy): domain Eukaryota; kingdom Metazoa; phylum Chordata; class Aves; order Tinamiformes; family Tinamidae; genus Nothocercus; species Nothocercus nigrocapillus. Next base: position 4,220,069 of record WBNA01000040.1, read on the forward strand.
CTTGTGCTGAACAGTAGAAACAGAATTCATAGTTTTTCCTTGTTAGATGTTAGTGCAGCACAGCATTAACAGCAGCTCATTTACAAATGTTTTCTTCATGCAAAAATACGGCATTTAAATGTTAGATTAATTTATAAATATATTTATGAATATTCAGATCATCTTACATTTACAGGAGATATATCCATCTGCTACCATGTTTATACTGCATTGCAACCAATATGTAAGAATATTAAAACCCACAAAATAGAGATCTGCGTGAGCTATGTGGTTTTAACCAGAAAGCAGTTCTGGCAAAGAGGCGATTTCATTACTCTCTAGATTTGCTTTGATTAGGTGGGAAGGAATGGTAGTGGGAATTTCTCAAAGGACTGACAGCTTAAAGATGTGGATCTGAAACTGAAATAAGCTCATGGAGTCTCCAAGTATGAACAACATGGAGAATATTTACTGCAAGAGAAGTGAAAGAAGTTGACAGGCCTCCCTGCACAGGACAATCCTGGCTTCTTGGTTTGACAGCCGGTGTCCCCGGGCTCCCGCTGAGACGGCAAAAACTCCCAATATAGTAAGCCCTGTCAATTTAAATAGAGCATCAGGATGTTTTGCATCCCTCTACAGCATCCAGACACAGCAGCTGACATCATGCATTTCGTTATGTAGGTCTGATGGTCTGTGCAGGATGTGCAATGAGACACTTGGCATTCACGACTCATGAATAAGTCTGGGCTGCTTTTCATGTTTTGTTCTGCACATGGATGGTACGGGCTTTTTATTTTAATTTGTGATGAGGAGGAGATCTTCACAGATATCTATCTTGGCTCATAGTGTTGTGTTGACAAAGATTTTTAGTGATGTACATAATTATGTACATATTTGATGGCAGGAAACTAGACACAGCCGTCGTACTATTTTGCATCTTTTTTCTTCCTTGTTAAATGCATGCAGTTCAACTGGAGAATGAGATTGACAGCCAAGAAGATGGAAGGGCTCAATTCATAATACAAATGTACTAAGGACACTGACAGTGTATGCTGCTTAGCAGCTACTTCAAATCAGCTCTGGTTATTTTTCATGAAATGTGAGGTTTGAGGATATTAGGATATACCAAATTTGCCTGCCAATACTTTGTGTGAAATTAGATGTAATAGGGCATTATATTCTGCCACAGAACCATCATATGTTAGTTGTGAGAATTATGTAAAAAATTCAGAGGTGTAATCCTAGATGGAAGTCTCCCAGTTTAGTTTTTGTATTCTTTTTTTTTTTTTTCTTTTGAGAAGCTTGAAATAGTGGTAGAGGGAAAGTTAGGTTTACCAGACCAGGTTCATAAAGCCATCAATTTTACCTTCTTTTGTGTTTAAGTGTGAATCTGTACTGTCCCGGAATTTGGTATGTCTCCAATATACATTAAGGAGCAGTATTTAGAAGAAAGTAACTCCAGGTGGAAGCTCTTTGGCTATGAATGTGAAACTTCCTCAAATTTTGGGGTGCTCATATGCCAAAATCTCTTTTTTGAAAATAAGATGAGAAAGAAATAGCATTAATGAAACCTGCAGTGTATCAACAGGTTATGTTGATATGAGTACTTGTTTCTAATGCCATCTGCGAAAACTAGCAGGTGTTTGAAACTGAAATCAAAATGTTAAAAATACAAATTACAAATATTACATCTTTTTTAATGATTTTCAGCCTCCCTGGCACTTCCAAATTAGCCATTAAATATAGAAATATCTATTACCACACTGCAATAAAATCTTTTCATGAAAGATGGTAAACACTGATGAAAAAAATCACCCTGAGCTGTGAAAACCACATGGAAAATTTTAACTCCCTTAATTGGGGCATTTGGAAATGCCCATGTCTTCCAACATGGCTTCACTAGACCAATTTGCTTTCTCAGTTGATTGCAAATTACAAAAAGTTGAAGTCTTGTTACTGGGAATAGGTCTGCCTCCTTCCTCACTCCAAAGAAATATGTGTGAGTGTCTTCAGACCCTTGCTCCTCCCTCTTCCCTATTTCTTGGACTTTATTTATTTTTTGACATTGAATCTAGCTGTTATGTTCTGCCAGTGTTACCAATATGTAGAAGTTGTTGATGCTTGCAGTCCATCACATTATATTCAACAAACTGTAGGTCACAGTGGAAGACAGATGAATATTACAATCAAAGTGAATTAGAACTTGGTGAAAATAAACTTTGTAATTGGATACATTCAGTGGACTTAATATCAAATTAGAATTTAAAGGGGATCTTTAAGGGATTAGACATCGACTAAATTGAAGTAATTTGAATTATCTGTGGACAGCCCTTAAAGCTTCCCCTAATGCAGTATTTGCATGTCAGAGTTTGCAGTGCATGGAATTATTTGAAATGCTTGAGCAAGCACTATGAAGTAAAGTTGCCTTTATCTTGTAATATCCTGAAAGTGAAAAAACATTTCACTCTGGGATTCCTCCATCCTGCTCCCTCCATCATTCCATTCTGTTAAGAACTGCAAACTGGTTTTTAAGACTTATAGAATAAATGTAAATCCAGTCTAATATTTTAATATTTGGAAACCATGTTCCAAAGTGTGAAGCATTGTATCAAATCGAGGCAGTAATATGAGTTCGGTGAAGGAGATTTAGTGTGGTTTGCTTCCTCTCTACTGGCTCTGCAAATTAAAAATCAAAGAAAAAAAAAATCTCTAAAGGAGCTTGTACTTTTTGAACTAGGGCATTGCATCCCAACAGAGGATGCTGCTTTTTCCTATGAATAATAACTGGTGAAGAAGGTTGGGTTTATGCTCAATTTTCAGTGACCACATATGGGTAGAGCAGGTGGTTGCTAGAGGCAGTGAAGTGTTTGTTGGGCTATTTATTGTGTAAGCAATTTTTAGGCCGTGCTAGACGGACAGTTTTCAGCTAGCCGTGAGCTTTAAAAATCCTTGAGCTGCTGTTACCATGTTTGGCAAGACCAACCTCCGGATAATTATGGATGTTTATTAGATACTGATAAATCAAGCAAGAACTTCTGTCTTTGAATATGAATATACAAATAAAATATTCAGCTGTATTTATGAATATTTTGTCAAAATGCTGGAAGTATTTGTCATCTAAGTCTATGATTAAAATCTGCAGCTTTTCCTCAGTTCTCTTCAGGTACTCCAAATGCTGTTTTCCAGAAGGGAGCCAGCAGACACTTTCTGCAGAATTTCCTGTGTCAAGCTCAGCCTTGATCCTTGTTGTTCCTATGGATTTTTCTGTCAGACTCAATCCATAGTGGGGATAATCTAATAGTCATTCCATCTGGGCTTTAAAGAAGTCCAGTAACACAGTGAGGTAGATTATTCTGTGAAACTTATGGCACATGTCTATAGACAAAATGTATGGTTATATTATATACAAATATATTGATGAATTCATTGGCTGTAAAAGTGCTTTGAGAGAGAGCCCATAGAAAGAAAGGTAAAACATCTTTGGCTTTTTTTTTAAGAAGTGTTTAGTATTTAAATGTTTCCATAAAATCTATTCCATTTCTTCTAAAATCCAGTCTTACATATGCTTATATATGTATGTGTGCTTTTGTGTGTATAAATATGTACTTACTAATTATTAAACTTGTATATCCTTTGTAATTTTAAAAATCTTTGTTGGTTTTCTGATAGTGATTTTTTAATAGACTGTGTGCAAGGTTATCAAAATTACAAGGCAACATTTAACCAGTTTTATCCTGAAAAGTTCCATCCTGATACAAAGTATCAGGAAGACTCATTTTGAATAAGAAAATTATGTTACTTTCATTACTTTATGAGATGATGTGAGAACAGGAAGATTCTCTGTGGTATTCCCCCTTATCACTATGCTTATAAGCTAAGCCTTGGGCCAGCGTTGTGTGGGCACATCATCTTGTTTGTGACTGTATTGGATGTTGGACAGTCTTGGTAACAGTTCCCCACAAGTCTTCCTGAGAGGAAATTTATATTTTTTGAAGCAGCTTCACCACTATCTTAGTATATTGAATATCCATTGTAATGAAAACTCAGTGACTCAAAGGAAAAATCAGACAGGTTGTTACTATTTTCCCTTGTGCACAGAGAGATCAAAAACTGCTGTTGTGCTGGAGTGTAATGACATAAGTAATGCTGGGAAAGGTTGAGTGTGTCTTGATTATGAGTAGCTACCTTCTGTTCTTATCACATGCAAGGAGAATAAATAATCTAAAAAAGACCTAGAATTATCGACATTTTCAAAAGAATCGAGGAACTTTACTCCTCTATTTCTTTTTTTGAATGCTTTATTTTCCACTCAGTACTAGGCTAGCTAACCAGGTACTGTCAACTATGTACCACTCTTGATTTTATAGCATGAGGTAGTCAGGTTCACTAAGGGATGAGAAAGTAAATTAGAAGAGCAGCATCTGTAGGATAACAGATTTATTAGTTTAAAGCCTGAAGTTCATTCTGGGCAATGCTCCTCCACAAGGCAGGGTTTCTTTTACAGTGCTCTCTCATATTTCAGTCTAAGCTATTTAGCAGCATTTATTTTGGGAGGATGTGAAGGGTCTTGGAAGGACCAATGCTGAGCTTATGGGCTTTGAAACGAAGACAGATCTGAAGCCTGCCTCACACTCAATTATTTCAAATATCTAGGATCACTGAACTGCCTTTTGCAGTGTAGTTTTTAATGCGCTTTTAGATGTTATTGCTGCCATCATCTAAAGGTATTTTATAATTCTTATACACATATAAAATACCTTTTAAGAATATACTTTTCATTGAGAGTCAGAATACAATTCAGTGTTCCTAAGCTCTCCGAAGTACTTTCTTGCTATTAATTTGCTTTTGAGCACCCAGATAAACAGGGTGTGTTAGGAAAAAAAAACATAAAGATGAGAACAAAGCATAAAGGAAGGAAATCCTTTAGGGATTACTTAAGAAAATAAATAAAAGTAAAAAATTCATCCTTTCACATGATTTTCATATAAATAGGAGCATAAATAGTGAAACGTGACATTTTTAAACTAGTGTTTGAGAAATGTCTAGAGTGGGTGAGAGATACTGCAAACTGGCTTATTCTAAACTTAAAATTCTTAACTGAGTTCAAGACTGTTAATTTCCAAATATTAAATTGCAGATGAGGAGCCAAAAATGATCTCATTGGTACTAGCTGCATAAATCAAGATGTGGCACTAACTAGAATGTACGAAAAATGATTATCTGAAGCTCTTGAACATTTCTGTTGGCTCTCAGAAGTTGTTAATAGGAGTATGCAAAAGTCAATCCATTTTCTATGACAGGCCAAATGGCATTCAAGTGGAACTGGAACGAGGTGTAGAAAAAAACAGGGAACAAGGGAACAATTTAATGACCTCTGTCAGTTTAGGACCCGATCCAAAGCCAGATGATGTCAGTGGAATGGCTCCCGTTGAGCTCACTAGGCTCCAAGTCAAGCGTTGTGTTGTTCAATGTAAACAGTGCGGGAGCCAGTTCAGGTGTTGTGAGGTGCAAGGAGAAGAGGACAGTACTTTGTACTGTATTTCAGAGTATTTTAATTCTTTTGATGTATTTGGGACATAATGTCTGATTGTATCTTGGCACTTTTAAGGAAGATCAGGGAGATGCAAGAGAAGGCAGTACAGAGACTATCAATGAAGAAATTTTAAGAGGAATTGGGATTTTTTTTGTGACTGAGAGGTTCTTTCAAAATGGGATAAACAAAGCATAATAAGACAGAGATGAACACTGGAGGGGGAAAAAAAAAAGGGGGGGGGAAAATGTTTCTGGCAAATACATTTTCCATAGTGCAAAATACAGTTCTATTGCAAATAAGCGTGTAAAGAGAAGGATTCTACATCAGGATTTTACCTTGCTTTTCCCCCCTTGAACATGTGCACACACATGCAGAGTGTGGTTATGAAAGTGATAAGTATGAGGAGACAAGGCAGAAACCGCAGGAGTTTAATTGCCTATAGATGGCTAAAAGAGTTTAAGAGGAAAATCAATAATAATAATAATAAAAGATTTAAACAGAGCGTATTTAAATTAGTCACCATGAGAGCTGTATTAATATGTATTTTGGATGAAGACTATATATATTTTAATGAATAAATTAGTTCTGCATGATCCTATATCAGTGTTATATACATCAAGTTATATACATGAAGATTCTCTCTAATGGAGATAAACCTGTTAAGTAACTGAATTAGCTATAACTAGGCAGTGTTATTTTATATAAGTCTAGCCACCTGTGAAGTGGGGATTATGTATAATAAATGGATTTTTGGTTTATTTCAAGAGATATGCATATTAAATAGAATCGGGACTAGGGACATGCTTTTGCAAATGTGGAATGTTCAGAATTAGGATGGCTTTGAGTTTATTTGGCAATATTCTGTCACTTTACATTTTAAATGATGTTGAGGAGCTTGTGGTATTCATATGTGCATGCAGCATTTTTGCCACCAAGCTTCAGACAGAGTCTCGAGATTTGAGCAGTATCTAGTGACAAGTCCTTTCATTTGTATATCCATGTACATGACCTTACTTTAGGTACAGATAAACTTACATGATAATGCTTGTAAACAGTAGTAGTAATTTGGTAGTGAAAATGAAAAGCCAAAAACCTGAATCAACTGTGTTTTCTGAATCAAACAGAACAAATATGTTATTGCCCTGCTCCTGTCTCTAGTACTATAGAGGAATCCGACTAGGCCATTGGCAACATGATAATCAGTCTTCCTTGGTCCCTTCCCCGCAGAAATTCCAATATGATGAAGAGAACCCTAGACTTTTCTTTCTTTTCTCACTTTCTTTTCTGAACTTTTCTTCTCTTAGCACTTTAGAAAAAAAAAAAAAAGGCAATATTTTCTCATTAGCTGTTTCACTTAAAAGGATTATTTGCACTTTGTGAGGGATTTCTTCCCATCTCCTCCATTATGATTTACTTTTCCCTTGGAATTCTGTAGCATCTCCCTCTCCAGCTTATTTTTGGGGGAATACTAGAATATATTCATGTGTGTACAGGGCACATATATCTCTATATGTGGAACAGTGGATGTTAACTTAGGCTTTGAGATAAAAGGTCTGGAATTTGCCAACAGAAATGGCTATTAATTCCAAAAGAAAGCAAAAAATAACATTTAAGGATGCTCTCCAAGTCAGTTCATAATAGCAGGTATGATTCAAGATGTCTGCGTCGCAGTAGGGCCATCTGTTCTTGTTTGCCTTGAGGAGAATCTCTGAAGTGCAGTGTTAGGCACAAGATCAAGACACATTTCTGCAGCTATCCCAATTTGTTTTTTTTTTGTTTGTTTGTTTTTTTAAGTAGGACAATAAACCAAAATGTCCATATCAGTGCTATTCTATAATACAAAATCTAAAAAAAGAGCAGGCCGATGGCATACTTGGTGTGGAGATTACGGTTCTAGATTAAAAGCACACATAACTTCCAGGTCAGCAGTGCCTCTCAAGATCTGCTGTTGGTTTTTCTGCCACCATGTCTTATCTCTGTTTGCTCTCTAAGTCCTGAATCAGTTGTAGCCTGAAATAATTCTCATATCTCTCTATATTTACAGATAGGAATGACAAAACTAAAACAATCCTTCTCTTTAGTTTTCCCCACAGAAATACAGGCATTGATATCAGCTTTGCTTCCTTTTGTCCATCTAATTAAGAGAAAACCGTAGGACTTGACACACGTCATTGAATCGTAGAGTTCTCTGAGTGGATATGGCTAACGCACAGTAAGAGTCACTGTCATTAGTTTGCTATGTCTTGTTACTTGTGCCAGCAACGGATCCAAGGAAACATGGTTTCCTTCAGTACTTCCTTGATATGCTCCTCACTGCAGCATCCTCAGATCCTCTCTGGTCCTGTAATCTCTTTTGAACGAAAACTGTATTCCTTTTAACTTTTCCATGCCAGTTAAATTTTTGCGAGTTACCTCTTTTGCATACTAACCTTAGTGCAACTCTCTCCTATCTTCCCATCCCAACCATCTTCCCTAGGTCCTCAGATTCTTCTAACATTTGCTTCCTATCAGAAGGTGACATGATAAATTCTGTGACTGTCTGGTTTTAAGGTGCATGCTAATTGCTTAGTGATCCACTGCCTCTGCCCTATGGATAATGTGCATAAAGGCCAGTTGCTCTGCTTTCTTCAGAGGGAGCACTAATAGGATTGCTACACTCTCTCCAGCCACTGATTATCAAGAACTGCAAGTTATTAATAATTTTGTGATCCTAATTGCTTTGTCAAAGCTGTTTGGACTTGTAAAGAGATGAAAAGGTTTTGAAAAAAAAAAAAAAATGCTTGGCTGTACAATAGCATAATGTCTTATTCTACTGCTCTTATAATGTTATATAAGACATTACAATGCTTGCCTTTTGGCCGCAATCAGTGTGGACATACCACCTTATGGAAGGGTAGAAATGTGTGTGTATCTATATATGTATGATTTTATAACTTATCCAGTTTATAATGTTATGGGCCAGTAACTCAAGCAAAATAATAATAAAAAAATCAAGTATAATTGATATATCAATTGATAATTGATATACATTGCAGATTATTATCTTTTTTTTTTTTTTTTTAAGTAGGCACTAGCCAGTCTCAACCCTTTTGTGGAAGAGCTGAACCTTTTCTAAAGAAGCAGTCTGAAGGTTTGGAATTGCTTGGTGTTCCAGTGGCCCATTCAAAAGGAGTTACTCCTATCTGAATACCATGAGTATTACAGAATATTTAATATGGCCAAAGCCATTATCTATTACTTTGCCTTTTTTTTTCCTCTACTTCTGCATTCATCCTTCTATGACCATGTATTCTCTGTGGAAGTTTCCTGAATCAGTCCTCGATTGTCAGTGCTTAGTTAAGCAAAAATGTCCAGTATATTTGGGAGTGTGGGTTAAGGACTGACTTGTTTTTTCTACCAATAAGCATGTTAGGATGACAGAAGGGAGACAAGAGGGAAGTAGTGGATTTGTTCTTTCCATTTTTGAGTGCTCCATTTCACTCTGACATGTCGAGTGCTTGTTGTTCTTTGTTGACTCTTAAAATAAGACCAACTATATCCCACGTTTCCTCTAAGTAAGAAATCTCCTGTCAGCTTCCTTCATTCAGCTCTATCCACTGCTTAATGATCTTTTCCAGTCCCAAATCTCCTTCCGCTGGGAAGGATAAGTTGAGTTTTGCTAGGAATAATGTTGTCTGTGTAAACTTGGTGGGGAAAGGAGAAGTAGAAATAGATGGCAATGGCTTAGTATAGTTCAAAGCGCGTGTGTGTCTATGTATATATAAATCATATAACTTTGACATGATTTTAAACTGTTAAACTGTTACTGATTTGGACGGGTTCAGATATTTAGGTAATACAGTTATAATATGAAGTAGTCTGCACCAGGAGATTGTTTACGTTTTATTCTTTCTTGCTGAGAGCATTAGCCACTAGAAATTCACATTATACTTCATCCTCCTCATTAATCAGGCTGGTATTTGAGACCATGCATCTGTTTCTTTTGTATAGTCGTGTCACTGTTGACAAATCACCTTATGAATGATATAGTAAAAGTGCTGAATGGAGTGTAATGAGCCTAGATTCACTGGGGAAAGAGATTTAACTAGTCATTGGGAAAAAATTAGGTATGTTTCAACATAAATATGCAGTGCAGAGGGAGATACCTTCCCACTGGCCCAGGCACCTTGTAAGGTAGAAATGTCAGGAGTGTTATGAGGAGAAAATGTACATCACATGCTGTCAGTTACCTGATAGTCACTACTTTTTTTTCTGCGTAGAAGAAAACAGTGGTTTATTCTTTGCACCTTTTGCAAAAGGCAATATATGAATATGCCATAAAAGAGGATTCTTCTAAAGAGTGTAGCATCTAATTTCAGTGGTCTGAAAAGATTAGATGATTGAACAGATATCCATTACAAGAATCCTTTTTTCGGTCTGAATGTTGAGCTTTCAAAAAGTCTTACTGGTACTTGTGAAACAAATAATTTTCATGTAAATAGAATGATACACAGAAAAAAAGAGTCTGTTTTAGTCCACAGTATTTTCCTTTTCTATAGTCCAAATTAATTATGTTCCTTCTAGCATGTTTTTTTTTTACAGTTCTATATAGTTTGCAGGATTGGGAGCACTGCAGTTCAGCTACCTGGCAACAACCTGTCTGTTATTTTGCTGTGATATCCTTTATAAGCCATATGTTTTTCTTCTGTTTCTCTGTTAGTCATAGGCTGATACAGGGAAAGATAGTAAATTACACAATGCAGCTGTGGTAATAAATTCATAATGTTTTGTGTTGGAATAAAGCAATATTATATAATATGCCCTTTGCAAATGAAGGACATATCATGTATCTTTTAAATATTTTAATGGAGAGTAAATTAGCAAAATGATGCTCCAAGGGTTTTGCTGACTGCTGCTAACAAAACTAAAGATGGTATTCAATTTTCTTATTATCTAATGTCAAAATGCCGCTGCTCTTTCTGGCTCTTCTCTTGCCTCCAAAAATTGCATGTGTCAGTTCATCCATCTTTATTGGCCTGTAATAATCTCCCTACCTTTCAGAGGCAGCATCAGGCTTTAATCGTCCTTGGAAAGAGTAGAGAATGGTATTCATCTTCCAGGACCTGGTCTTTTAGAGTATATGAATGCTGGATTGGTGTTTTCCTCTTAAGATGTTTTACAAAAGGCTTTGCATTTGTGGAAATGTCATCCACAGCTGTGTTATGAATGTGACAGTTTTAACTAAAAATAAAGAATAATTAGTCAAGAATTTTTTTCTTCTTAAAACACTGTTTTTTAAAAATAAATTAAAGAGGTTCTGTCAGAATCTCACAGCAAAGCCTGAAGACTTGATCTCCAGGCCATTCACATTAGGCGGTTGATGGAAAAGAACACAAAATTCATTTTTAGAACAAAGAGTCTTGATGATTGACGTCTGCCTCCCCGGTCTTGTACATTTTGGAAGAGTAATCTCAAAATAATCAATTTTGTTTGTGTCACAGTACATTTGTAAAATGAGTACATTTTGTAATGCTGGTCCATGTCACGTGGGCAATACACTTGTAGACTAGCTGGTGACATTTTAGAAATTGCAATACACATGGAGCGAGTGAAAGGTGAGGAGAAATATAAAAGTAACAAAAGAAGAATCTCTATGCCTGAAGGGATGTGTTCTGAAGAAAGTGAATAATGGCTTGGTGCTGTGCAGAATTCACATATGTTTGGTTAAAGCGTCTGGACAAGCCCACAGGGGTGGGCGGATCTGAGCCAAAGTGAGGAGAGGTCAAGGCCATGGGGCAGGCGGAGGGGCTGCTTCTGCGAGGTGCGGCATGGCTCAGGGCAAGTGCCGCACCCAGGGCCTGAGCTCACGTGCGGTTTCCAAGAAATCTGGGGGGCAGGTCCCTTCCTGTTCATGAGCTCCTGAATGTCCATCACCCAGCTGTGCCACGCCAACTGCTGTGTAGGTCAGCCCTGGGCAGATAACTCCAAGATGGGCCCTGTCCTACACACCTTCCTAGGAGATCCATGCTTTTGACTATTTTGGTATTGATTTAGTGTTTTTTTTTTTTTTTTTTTATGCAATTATAACAACAATTCTGACAGTAAGATCCAAAAGGGTATGTGCATTTGTAATGAAAAGAGCCAAAGAAAATGTAGTAAACTGCATGTTCAATTAACATCTTGCTATCCTTAAACCAATAGGCCAATAGTATGCTTAGCAGTCTAGGAGTCCAACCCAGGAGACTCTGGAGGCCATAATAATCGGTCAAGATGCTCCGATTTTTGGAGAAAATAAAATTCTCTTGACTACAAAGCAATGGTACTGCCTCTGCTAGCCTTCCATTGCCTGTTAGTTCTCTTATTTTAATAGACTCAGATTAAAGTAGACGTTTTACATTCCCTTTTCCTTTTCCTGCAGCCAATTATAATAATTGATGTTATTTACCTAATGAACATGTTTCAAAGCAACTGTCATTGTAAGATTAATGATGTGAGTCTTCTCTCCCTCGCTCAAGAGTAAATAAGATGGTCTGAATTTGAGGGAGAACGTAGAGATGGAGTTGGGTGTGTAACATTCAGCTGTCCAGGCAATATGTTGCCATGTTGTTTTAACTCCCATTCCTGAAGGAGGCCTAAGCATCATCTGCCATTGAAGGTAATTAGTAGAGGCAGCTCTCACACTAAGCTTTTTTTTGTTTGTTTTTTAAAACATACGTAAAGATGTTTTACATTTAATTTGTTACAGGACTATATAAAATCTCAGGTTTATATCATCTGTGTATTAAACAGAAAATGTATGTTAATGTAAATTATTTCCTAATAATGGTTTAAATTCAGACAATTTGTGGGAGTATTGGCAGGAAGTCCACCTGAAAAAACAAGAAACAAGCCCACATCCTATTTTGTATGTATCTGTGTAATATACTGAGAGCATTCTGGCATAGCACATATTTTTATTGTATCTGGAATTCTGAGTAGAAGATGAATGATTAGCTGCAGCAGTGCTTGCTGTTTAAATGTTGGGATATGCTGGTAATTTATCAAAATGTTGTAAGTGCTTTTCATTATAGGAGATCCCTAAAGCTTTGGACTCTCAAGGCTCAAAGTGAAAGCAGACACGACATAACTGATGTTAACGGAGGTGCTCTTGCTTGTGCCAGCACAGAGTTTGGCATGTATATTTGCATTTAGTTAGGTGATTTACCAGAACCATGGGACTATGATGAAGGCTCTTACAAGATCACAGCATATTTCTTAAGTGAATAACAATCTCCAAGAAAATTGGAATTGGACAGAACTCAAGTAAGAAAGTACTAATGAATGATTAAACACTTTCGTTTCAAAATGTATCAAATTGTTGATGTCTGGAATATCTTCAGCAATCTTATAGTATCTAAACAGTAACTTCCACATTTTTCAGGTTGATTTGATAGGTCAAGATGTCCCTTATTTCTGCAGCAATTCCAGCTTATTTTATTGTGATACAGTGCCCTTATATCTCGTGTTTGTTATGAGTGCAGTAACAATGCACCCGAGAAAATAATTTCCAGAATCTAAGCGCTGATCACCCTTTCACCATTCCGCTATTCCTGAAGTCATATCTGTGATCTCCAGTCCAAATGTCGAGAGAACAGAGGGGAATTTAGTCACTTTCCGTTTCTCGTAATTTTGTCCCTTCGTGCTTAAGCTATTGCATTATTTCCTTATCAACTAGGTTTATTATTTTATCTAGCTTAAGCTTGTTATTTTAGTTGGTCTATTCTAGCTCCCATAACTTTTTTTTTCTGTCGTCTTGGTCTCTTATCTCCTGTCGACCTCCAAGAACAAATGCTGTAAGCATGAACTGTATTGTGTTTATTAGGAAGTGAGTGTTGTATGGAGAAGTAGAGAGAAGAAACAGACAAGAAAATGTTGGCACTCCTGACTAGCACAGTAAGAATTACTGAATTTAATAAAAATACATACATATATATAAATATAAAATCCTGTATTTACAGAATATAAGACGTTTCCAAACTCTGAGATAGTTTTGGCAGCTCTTTTCTAGCTACTCTTTCGGGTTGTCTGCAGTTTTACAGGCTAATGACACTATCAGTTCATCTTTCCAGAGTAAACTGCGTTTATAATAAGAATATAATAATTATAACAAATCAAAGCTCAGATTTTGGTGCCCAATTTTCAGTAAATGGTGATTCTCTGGAATGCCTAGGCCCTGGTTATAGTTGACATAATTGCCGGCGCTGTTAGTGCGATGGCCTCATTAATATAAAATAGAATGGCCTACTAAATAAAAAAGGGTTTAACTTAGTCTATATTTAAATCAGCAAGTCCCCAACAGCCTTACTTAACAAAGTCATTTCATTTTCAAAGTGATTTTACTGTGGTAATATCTTTAGGTAAGACAATCAGGGAAACTGTGGTCTGATTAAAGCTTAGTAGTTTCTCATTGTGAACAATTTTCTGTTCTTCCCCCATGTATGAGTGCTTTATGTTATAATTTATTTATCTTAGTATATACTATCAAAGGATTTCTTTGTCTTCTGTATTCTTCGACACATGAATGAATTTGGTTGAAACAAGGTGATTATGCTACTTTTCTGTGTATATTTCCAGCAGAAGATTGAATGCTTTAAAATGATGTAGTTAATCCATGGGAAAATCACATGTGATGTTTTCCCCTCTTCATTCAGCAGGATACGTTTGGCAACAAGTTAAAAAAGGAGCAAAATTAAGTACAATTTAAATATGTCCTATGATTTCTCTAGACCAGAGTGTTTTAGCCAGATTCATGCTTCTAAATAAAATGCAACATTGGAAATGAACAACCATCTAATAATACGAAGATAAAGAGCTTGTTTTTCTTTCTGTGAGCTTTAGGCAGTGCTGCATACTGGAGCACAAATCCTGTTGCAATTAATAAGTCTGAAGAGAAGTGTTGAATAGAACCAATGAGCGTTTTTAACTTCCATTAGCAATGACAGGAATTTTGTTAATGGAAGAGTATAGTCCTGAGTGTGCCTGTCCAGCTTTCCATTCAGCATGCACACATTCAGGTACACAGCAATGCAAAGGTTCTTAATGTAGGTTCCTATTATATATGTCACATACTGAATAGCCTCACCTATGCTGATCCCCACGTGCTTTGGAGAAAACTGGTCGAGAGGAGTGCTCTTTTCTTGTACAGATACCTTTCTTAAGTGAATGTGACATTTGTATTAGATGAAGGTCATAGCTTGGTATGAAACGTGACTACTTGTCTGTTCTAATCCTCTGCAGGTAATGCTTTTAACTGTAACTCTTTAAGGGCTTGCCTAATCTCGGGATATTTAGGTCAGGGTCTATTTATAAGAGCTACAACAAAGATCCAAGGGCCTCCAGCTGAAAAGTCTGCTTACAACTGGAATGAGATGTGCATTTCTGATCACCCGTAATTACTGGAAACCTTGATTTTTAAGGGAGCGTTATCCCGAAAAGCATTATCATACCCTTTGAAGAGATTGAACCCCATGACTAATAATACCTTGCAAGGGACACTAACGTCATAAAAATGCACAAAAAAGGGACTTCTGGAGGTCATCTAGTCCAGCGTCCTGCTTGAAGCCGAATAGTTGCTAAGGCAAGGCTGGGTCAGCTGGGTTACTTGCGTGAGCCCTGAAAGTCCTCAAGGACAGAGGTTCCGTAACCTTCTGGGCAAGCTGATCCATTGCTCCCCAGGCCTCTGAGAGACAATTTTTTTCCCTTGCATCTGGTAGTAAATGTGTTAGGATGCTATTTGATTTCTTGGTGAAATTTTGCATTTCTAGTACTTAATTTTGGTTTATGAAAAGCAAACACCATGTTAAGCCACGAAGCGGCTAATCACTTTTGTGTCATTCTTCCGGTATATTCCTTGATCCTAGTAATGTTGATGTCTTTAAAAAACAAACAAACAAACAAAAAATTCAACATTGATAAATGCTTGTTTGCCCTTTAATATTTTTATGGTGATAGTGATAGCATCAAACTTCAGAAAGCTAAGGAGCTCTGTGATTCTGAATTAATTGGTTTTTTTTATTTATTTTACCATGTTATGGATAAATGAATTATTTCAATTCACTTAAATGTGGGTATGGAAATCTGACTCAATGATTATTGTCTTAAAATTCTATTGGCAGAAATTGATATTGCAGGATGGGATGGAGTCAGAGAGAAAAAATAGGAAAAACATAGTAGAGTGAGTGGAAAAAAAGCCAAGGGAGATTATGAAGGAAAAACAGGGAAGGAGAGAGAAAGATGCCAATTTAAAGTGAAAACAGAATAAATATTATATTGCCCATAGGGACCTACTTGTTACGCTGCTTCTGGAAGGAATCCCCTTCTAAATAAAGGAGGAGGAAAAAAAATCCCCAAAAACCACAAGCTTCAACTTGGTTATAAAAGGACATATTTTTAATCTCAAAAAAAAAAAAAAAAAGTAAGAAAAAAAGGCTTAGAATTTCAAGTTGTCACTCTTAACAGTCCATGAGAGAACATTTTTCTTAAAACATACAAATAGTTTGCATTTTTACATTATATCTGAAAAATACTTTAAAGTATATTCAAAGTTCAAGTCTTTTTGGTTTCATTCATTGTTTTTCTGTTTCTTGCTGTTATATATTTCTAAGAGGCTTATGAACAGAAATAGGTTTAAAGAAACAAGGAACTGAGCAGACACTTTAGGAGACCTGGTTGTCAGTTTCTCTGGATATACATGAGAAACCCTTTTCAAGAGGGGTGTTACTTCAGTCCCTATGCTCATATTTATTTTCTTTGCTTAAAAAAATTAGTAAAAGGGAGAAGTGAGAGAAGCAATGAGAGAAGAAATGTGTATTCATTAAGAAATACATTATAGTTGCATTACCAAACAAACCTACATGACAACTTCATTTGTTGTCGGCTTTAGCTTGATTTAGTTTTTTATGTTAAGTGAAAGGCTGTAAATCTTTGTTAATTCTACTAGCTAGCTCATCTTGCTGTTGAGAACAATGTGGTCTGATTATGTCCTCCTTCTGTTAT
This sequence comes from Nothocercus nigrocapillus, assembly GCA_013398345.1. NCBI lineage: Eukaryota > Metazoa > Chordata > Aves > Tinamiformes > Tinamidae > Nothocercus > Nothocercus nigrocapillus. The sequence continues at coordinate 4,236,594 of WBNA01000040.1, forward strand.
AGAAAATAGTACAATACATTTGAAAAAAAGAGTTTTTTATGTCTTATTCTCAGTGCAAATGTTATACGATGAATCCTCATGGCATTCCAGTGAGATGAGCAGCTCAAAGAGCGACACTTTTTTTAAATGGATGAAACTGAAAATGCGAGCGAAAGGGAGCGCGTAGGAATCGGTGGCTGACTCAAAGCTGAATGTCATCCATCATGTGTATCTGGAATCTAAATCTCTCTCTCTCTCTTTGCTCCCCAAGCCATTAGACCGTTCTGAATCGGAATCTGCACAGCTTGCCCTAAGAGCAGTAAAATGGATTACCACAACAGATTTAAATCAGAAGCCAAGTAATGTCAGTCAAGAAAGCCCTGCATGTATATTTGAGCTTGTTTAGCATCCATCTTTCCACTGAAAGCTGAAAAATCCCTTCCCTCACTAGGACAGTAGTGCTGGAGGCAAGTGCGTGGTTAGAACCGGGGCTTTGCAAGGCATATTCCTGTTTCAGTGCTGCAAGGCACCACTGTGTGTGTCGCTGGTGGCTAATAGGAAGTATCAGAGAGACCACAGTAACCTAATTTTTCTAAACCCGAGCCAGGTGCTGTCAGAAGTGCCCATCTAGAATGGCTTGTGAATGTGAGGTGCTTATTTTGCTGCCTATGATAAAAGCATAACATCTTTCACAGAGAAGAAGAGATCTCTGTAAAAAGTGCAGGAACATGTGAGGCAATAGAAGAGAAGAGTCTGTTAGAAACACGTCAATGGAGGAGACACTGGAGAATGGATGGCCCCTTCTACCTAGGTCTTGAGATATAATTTGAGATGCCAGTGAATTATGTTGGTATGGGGTAAAAATCTCTATGTTTCTTTGCTCTTTACAGTTTGATAAATACTTAGAAAATATTTGTTATTGTATCTAGCAAGCTAGATACTACTTGTCAGGCATGTTATGTTAGAATAGAAAGACAGGTTTTTGGTCATTAAGTTTAAATTCAAGTTGGGGACTTCTCTTGGGGGAAAGACTGTCAGCAAACCAAACACAGCAGAAAAACAAACAAAACAAGTTTGTTTTTGCCCACTTCACCAAGTACACAGAATTGATAAAAAGGGGAAAACATACCCCGAAGCAGAATGTAGATGTGGTTTCATTCGTGTATGGAAAATGATCCCGGCTGCTGATGCATTATACATTAATTGCCTTGTTTTGCTGTGACTCCATATTGGAGCTGAGGACAATGAGCCAAACTTGATGATGTGCTTTCTGTTTTGTTATTTATTAATAAGATTCTTTGGAAGGTTTGTTTATTCCTCTTCTCCCAACAGCAATTTCCAGTGTTTGCTTTGGGAACAAAGAAGCAACCCTTAAAAAGGTGCCTTTTAATGAGTGCCTTTGCCAACTGGAAACTCACTGAGCAAGTTAGTTTTTGTTAGTTACTAAATCAGCAAGGCCCTGGAGAGGAAGGTGGGTTTCCTGATGGATAAAGCTTGTTTTAACAGTAATAAGCAGCTCAATTTTGAAACAGAGTAGAGTCTGTAAAAGAATAATCACAGACTGATGGAGAGAGATAAAGGGCCAGATGATTTTTGTGACATATCAGGAAGTTTTGCAATTCAAGTTGGATTTTATATTATTTTATTATTTTGCACAAAATGATTTAAAAAATTAATTTTCTGACTTAGCAACATTCATCTACTAGAACATAGTAATTTCTGAAATGAAATTTGGTTTTCAAATAGTTGAAATTATATTTTAATTTTATTTTCTACTCTAAATAATACAGAATAATGCTCACACATTTTATACTTTTGGTTGCCCCAAATGTGTACTTTTTGAAAAACAATATTGGACAAAGCAGATATCCAATTGCTATGTATAAAAGAACATGACATTATGCTTTAAGCTTCTCCTTATTTAAACTTTGTTTTTAATAAGCTTTCTGAAATGAATGATGACATTACGTCTATCTGTCTAAATGGGAGAAAATGTATGTTATAGCATACAAATATTTCCAAGTCATGATCCATTTTTCAAATGTTTAAGTGTTTTTTAAGAATTTTTATTAATGTTTTGGAGTGACAAGAGCCTTTAATGGTAGCAAATTGATGTAAAACTTGCTTTGTTGTTGTCTAGCTATTTGTGTGTATGAGGCTTTTTGAAGTTGAGAAGCTTTGTGGTTTCTCAATAAGTGTCTCATTTTGGGATGGTTGGATGTGTACAACTTTCACTATTTTGACACTGTATCCATTTTATATTTCATACTGTCATATGCTGTCCTCAACTTTATAGGACTCACCAATTTATAACTTCAAGTAATCAGATGCAACTATATTAATGAAAGCATCTGACATTACTTAACCAAAAAAAAAAAAAAGGTGATGGGTAATGAGTGGAAAGTTATTTCTATTTGTTGTAGTAAAAATGTATGTGTGTACTATGGTCAATTAGAGTCCAAAAAATTGAAACAAAAGTAGATGGCAATGGGTCTTTATTGCAGTGACATTAAAAAGCTGACTAATGTATGCTGCCACACTATTTATCGCTATAGCTAAAGGGTTTCAGGTGTCACAACATTGGTAAAATAGGATAATAAAACTAGATGACTGTGGGTTGCTAGTTCAAATTTGGTTTTGGTACAGAGAAAAAGATAATTTCAGGTTCCCACAATTTTTTTTTTCCAAGTGTTTTTCAAAGACTCAAAAATTTTGGTCAAACACGTGGCAGAATGAACTCGAAAGTTTCAAGCACAAAACTAGTATTTTTGAAAGTGGATCCACATTTTACAAACGAATTTGGTTTTGATGCAGCCAAGATTTATTGTGGTGGTCCGGGGGAAGTTGAGCAGTAGCAGATGACTGATCCTGAACGTGTCCTGCTGCTTGCAGCCCAGCAGAGGACAAGGTGGCTCTTCCACAGAGTGACAGAGCAGTTTTTAAAGAACACTACTCAAGCAATACTTGCACGGCCTACTTTTCAACTGCATCAGCCCATGTGGTGTGAAAGGAATAGTGTGAAGAAAATGGGTGCACTATAAACAGGAGAAAAAAAAAAAAAAAAATCAGTGTGGGCTTTTAAAGAGAAATAGAAGTTAATGTATATGTTGGGCAAATTGCACTGTTTAGCTCACCCTTTCCCCTGTATCTGCTGTTTCCCTAGACCCATCTTCCTCCTCCTCCTGTCCGGCAAAGAAGGCAAGAGATCTAAAGTAATCCATCTCCTATCAATAAGGCAACCAAATATCCAGTTATAATCTCACCTGAAAGCCAGGGAGTTGTTTTTGATCCTGAACTGCTAAAAGCCTGTGATTCTTAAGCAGGAGCTTTAGTCATGGAGTTAGGAAAACTCTTTGCCTTGGGCTAGAGAAAAGATATCAAGAATTAAAGGAAAGCACCTTGGAGAATTCAGAGATCTAGAAAGTGGAAGATTATCGTTTCACTGAAATGGACCTAAATGTAAGGGGGTGGAGTTGTTCCAGCTATGTATTGGTTCTGTCTAGGTCATACACTGGTGCATGTAGTCAGGGCTTGGAAACCTGCAAGATCCATAGATTTCTTGTGTTGTGTCATCAGAGACTTCTTCAAAGTAATACTGCAGGTCCTCCTCTGAATTCCGTGTCACTGTCAAGCAGCTGCAGTTGCTTTAGTTGCAGGCAAGAGCTTTTGTCCATTAATATGTTTTCTATCTGGGTAAAAAAGATGAAATTCTGCTTTTCATCAGTGTGCTAGAGGCAATGTTTAGAGGACATGAGCAAGTACAGAACAAACAGAAATAAGATTCTAAAATCCTTATGCTTTCAATGTATGTCAACATGCGCAAATACTATTCAGATCCTGAAAACACTTCACCTACTTTGCTGTTACACAGTAATAAACATTCCTCTCTTTCCTGTGACAGAGGAATAACAAGGTGCTTGTGTAATGTGCATTCTGCTTCTCCAGTATGACTACAGAATGATTATCAAATACATGGGTATTCATCTGGCCTTAGGCTTTAAAAGCTTCTGGACAGAAAGAGAAAATCCTATAACTGAATCATTTCAGTTGAGGATTGGATTTCCAGAAGTGCTTAGATGTTAGTATTGAAACAGAGCTTCATGTCGCCAAGCTTTTTTTTAGTGTGAAGATTATTGGAGTGGGAGATGAGTTGTATGAAAATCTGGCCACTTTAAAATTCATAAAAAATCTGACCTGATGGCCTCAGAGTGTGGTGATCCTACTCTACTTTCTTTTACTGTGGACTAACATATTATTTCATAGCATATTAAGCCAATTTTGATATATTTTAAAATAGTTTATACTTTATGAAGTATACTTCCTACATATAAATATCCTTAATATATTGTTGAGTTAAATGAAAAACACAAATAATTGAAATAAAAATATAATATAGGATTTGTATGTAAATTTTAGCATGTCTGGATGACAGCTGAATTAAGCAATCTGCTCTCCAGTGTACCTTTAATTTCTTTGGTCATTGAAGAAACTTTTGCTAGCCAGGTTTCAGTCATGCTTTTGCTATTCATGGTGCTACTCCTACACATGTTCCCTCATGACTCTTTAATATAACTCCTTTAAATTATTTAGACTGCAAGCATTGGAATTAAATTCACCAAAATTAGCTTTGTCCACTCTGAAGTGACTCATGATGGAGCTTGCATCACTTCCTTTCACAGTCGGTGTGCAGTCCAGTAAAACAGGTTGTTTATATGATATTCAGCCTCTTTTTCCTGTGTTTATTCCACATTTTATTTACTGTATTTATCAGTCTTAATAATTGAGCACTAGGGGTCTTAATGTGACTTACTGCATTTTACAAAAGCCCCGTTGCCTTCCGAAATGCAGCACTGTGGAAGCAGAAGGCACCGGGTCCCTGGAGGTCAATCCAAATGTGAGGTGTTTGGCAGCTTGCTGAATGACAGTGGCTGAAACAAAATGGGAGGAGACTGCTGTGCAGTTGTGCATCTCCATGAAAAAGCACCCTTTTCCCAAATAAGAAGAATATAAAGATGGCCTGATAAAACCTATTTAAAACTATTATGATATTAACTCATTAGCTCAAATCCTGATTTTTATGCAAAAGTTGCTTAGGCTTTTATCTTGTTGTTTGAGAAAGATTTAGTGGCGATGGAATGGTAAAGCCTTTTTATTTGTAGGGCTTTATAACCTATGGAAAATAACATTTCTCCTATTGCGACTAGACTCATAAATATTTAAAAGTTTCATTATATTTGGACAGAATTGTCTGATTATGATCTTGCTTGTGCTTTTTTATGTTAATTTTTATGAAGTTTCTGCACGTTTAAGTGGAGTAAATTCTAAATGAATACTTGAGAATTTACTGTAGCTTTTTTCTTATGATTTTCTCATGATTCATATTTGTTCACTTTTAGGAAATTGGAAATATAATCTCTATAAAGAAGACACCCACTCAGTAGCCTAAGAGCCTGGTGCACTTGAAATTTAGCTACTAATATTTATGAATACATATTAGCCTTGTGAGATAAGGCCAACCAACATGTTTATCTAGGTGAAATGGCAATTAACTAGCATTTACTTCAATTTCCTAGCTAGAAATTCTTATCACTTGCTGGAAAATGATAAAGTTGTGAAGGTTAATTAATCAAAGAGGGCATTTGATGATGCAGGAAATATTTTGTTGGTATTCTACAAATTTTAACATTTAGTATTGCTTTTAAAGTGACAAGTTCACAGAATTTTGTTTGCAGTGACTGGATCACTGGAATTACTTTTCAAGAGTTTCACTTAATACATCTTTGTGGACAGAAAACATTCACTTTAAGATAATATTAACACAGTAAAGAAAGTGCAAAAATTCAACCCCCTTAATTGCTCAAATAATACAGTTTTCACCATTCTGATTAGAACTGACAGCTACTTATCAAAGCTTTGTACCAAAGCCATTAGACTCTTCAGCTTAATTTATAAATGGTGTTGGGATTAAGCAGCCTGTCTTCTGATGTGTAATGCATTGCTCTTGTTTTTTTGGCATCTCTGTTTCCATTTTCTTTGATGAAATGGAGTCCTAATTTTCTAGTCTCAGCACAATGCCAGTGCTTATATATTTTCTGGCAATAAATTAATATGATTCAGTGCCAAAAATAGATAGAACAACAGAACTGACAGCTATAGAAAGCAAATGACGGTTTCTTATGGTTATCTTTAACATAATGCCCAAAGTTGCTCTTTTCTAGTTACCATCTCAAATGTACTTGCTGTGATACAAACTTAGTAAAGGTCTTAGTTGATGAAAAAGCAAAATAGGTCACATTGACATTAGGGGCATATTTTCAGGGTTGAGTTTAACAATCAGTAATATTATTTCAGACAGTTATTGGAGAAGTGAAGTAAAATCTTCACTTTCATTTATGTGGATAGGTGGGCAAAACTAGGTTTCATTTATGTGGATAGGTGGTTCAAACCTAGGGTTTGAAAACCCTAAAAGATAAAGAACTAGAACTTCAGTAGTAAGGAGTTGCCCTGTTACCCAAAAATTTCCACTTGCTTTGGGGGGGGGAAAAAAAAAAGTATTACTACTTTAAAAAAAAAAAAAAAAAAATTCAAAGCTAAAAGAAAGAGAGAGACTGGGAAGAGGAAGAGAAAGGAGAGTGTAAGAAGAACTCCCAGGAGCAGAGTAATTATAGCACTTAACTAGGTTGTGGGAGATGTGGGATGTTCTTCTTTCAAAGGATATTTAATTATTTACACAAAATGGAAGATGAGAGAAATTGAGAGACACACAGCACAGGTTCTAATGTGCATAGGCTGAGATTTAACCCCTTAATCTGAAGTCTTTATCTCATATTTTAAGTAAATACCTTTTTCACTGGCATTTCCAAAATAGTTTTTTTTCTGTCTCTGAAATACTCATCCTTGCATGCATGCTTCCACTGAAATATTGTGGATGTTTTTTTTCTTGTAAAAATGACACTATTATATAGATACAAACCTATTTATTTTTGATATGTCCTGGTATGTAAAAGGAGATTCTGTTATGCTATCCAATCAGATATATTAAGACATTCTCCTTTTGGCACAATTTATGCGAAGTACATTTTTATTATTGTAGCCTGCTATACCTTTGCACTTATTCTCAATTTTTGGGGTTATCTACCTCTTTAGACATGGATCATTTGAAGCAGTTCTTTGTCAGCTATTTCTTTCATGAAGAGTTTGACATTATTTTTAGTTTTCAGATATTCTACACTTCTCTGTTCCGTACTATTATATATTGCTATTCTTGAATCAAGAGTTTGAAAAACTATAGCTAACTTCCAATAAGTTCCTTTAATAGGAGGGCTTCAGTTGACTGGAAATAGATTTACTAGGACAATTGTCACTATAAATTTAGTGCAGAGTACATTTAATAATAAATTTTGAATGGGATAACTTTTCTGGAGGTTTTAATACTTTGAAAACTTTTTTCATGTTATAAAATTATTGCGTATACTGCACTATGAATGCTAAGCTCTGAATGTAGGTGATGTTCAAAATCAGCAACTTGGTGATATGTAATAAATCATTTTTAATATCCAGCCTAAAGCTATACTGAAATTATCTTCAAAATAATACATTTTGAAAATACTGAGCATTTTTCTTTAATGTTGAAACCATATTCTTTAATGATTAAAATGGTCCGCTATGGACAAATTTTGTTACCTTTTATTCATAACTAGATTAGCTGAAATTATTTCTCTTACTCATATCTGATTTCTGAGGTATCTTCACTTCACTGGAACCTAGGACATAGACAGAAACAGGCAGGACAGGGCAAGAAACAGTTTTACAAGACTCATAATAAGCTGCCCTCAGGAGTGCTGTGAGCCTGAAGTACAATGAATGCAGAAGAGATTTGTTTTGTGTTTGTTTTTTTGTGGTAATGCATGTTTCACACAGCATTATCATGCTGTGGTTGGTCACCTGTGCGGTTCCTAGAACTTTATGGAGGATGATGTTTCTGCAAGTTCATCAAAACTAGTAGCTTGAGTATGTTCAGCTGGCTTTTAATAGGGGTAGCAGACTTGCCAGGACACTCAGGGGCCTTGGTAAAAAGAAGTCATTTTTTCAAGCTAGCGGACTGAAAAATTGATGTTTTACAATGGTCTTTGATCACTCAGGAGCTCATGAGTTGCAGCAGAACACCCCAAAAAAGTGCTAGAATTGTCTGTACAATCAAAGGGATATGAATCTCCTGCATAGGTCTCCTCTCAACTTGAATGTTACCACGGTCAGTTTCTAGTCTCTCGGGTCTTTAAGAAACCCTTCAGAACATCAACAGACATAACCCTTCATAACTCATAAACATAACCCTTCAGAGCATGAGCATACACACTGGCTGCCTGTGTCTGTGGAGAATTTGAAAATATTTAATGAGAACTTAGGACGGTACACTCATAACTGAAGGGTTAGCTACGAATTTTGAGGTCTGTGGCAACTGGGAGGAAGTTTTGATCTCAGCTGTTTCATTTTCACTTGAGAATGTCCTTAAAGGTGTAAGATTTTTACAGAATGCTACATTTTTAAGGATAAAGCATGGCACAATTCTTTCAGTCCTCATTCCTTTTGGTAGGCATAGGGAAGAGAAAGGGGGTCATTTAAGTTATCCTCATTTTATTTCATTGCAACATAAATACGTACAGTTGTACTTTTTCACAGAGCTGTTTCAGAAAGTGAAATGATCACTCGTGTCTCAGGTGGTTTAGTTTAGGGTCATTCTGTAAATTCTTATATCATTAATTGCATATATTTCAAATATTCCTGTGCGGGAGGTATCCACACTTGTTTGCTACACAGGCAGGTCCTGGGTGGTGCTGGCACCCCTCTTACTGACTCACAAGTTGGCCTCCTTTCCGTGTCAGCACTGTGCAGGTTTCACATAGGTCTCCACTGAAGGAGTTTCTTTGTCCAAGAGGGTTTCTGAGGTTTTAGGCAGTCAGCAGAACTTCAACTTATTTAATTTTGAAATTATGAAAGTTGAAAGCTCTTTCGTACAGCTCTGTCTGGAGTCCAAGAGGAAGTTCCTCAGCCAAGCAGTCTAGAGATCAGTATTTGTTAGCATTAGGACTTGACAGTGCGTGGTCTTGTGCAGTGTCATCATCTGCTCTTTTGATGCAGTTGACATCATTAGCTCTTTTCAAAATAAATATTTCTCATCTGTAGATTTGGAATTAATATTTTTAAAGTGGCACTGGACAGTTTCATTTGAGGACACCTTGTTTTTTCTGTATTTTTTTGGTCTTGCTGTGCATGGTGTACAATGAGGTGGTTCAGTGAATGGGAATGTCATTGGCAGGGTATGGGCTGATGGGGTGCTGCAGCGATACAAAACCATATAGGCCATGTAGCTGCATTGGTACTCATTCTCTTATACCTAGTGCGTCTTCCTTCACTCCAAGGAAGGTCTTCAGCAGTGTCCCCAGGGAAGCCTGGACATTGGTGTGGAGACTCTGGTGATGCAGCTGCATGGGAGGAAGAAGAGGGGCCAGAGCTGGGAGGGAGGGACGTCTCTGGTCCTGCATGCAGCCGTAACAGTCCTGTCACCTCTAAAAAGCATGTGTTAAAAAGGTAATTTCCCTGTATTTGGCTTTAACACATCTCAATAGGTTCTAGAATGCTGACTTATTTTAAAATAAAGCATTATTTATTAAAAACAAAACAAACAAACAAAAAACTCCACAGCGTTGAATATTGGAGTCGAGGGAGGGAAGGGAAGCATGTAATAGAAAAGGAAGAGGGTTTAAGCTTAAATGGCATAATTTTGTTGGTTTTGGTTGTTTTTGTTTGTTCTCAGACAAGTTTTGCAGTTCTCATTCAGACAAAAATAACCTTTTTTTTTTTCTTTAGATTTTTTTCTTTTTTTTCTTTTTTTTTTCTTTTTTTTCTTTTTTTTCTTTTTTTTCTTTTTTTTCTTTTTTTTTTTTTTTTTTTTTTTTTTCCTTCTCCAATATGTGGATAAAACAGCTACAGAATGAAAGTTAGGAGTCTTATGGTCTCAGACGTTTATGAGGGAGCACATAAAGCAGGCAGGAACAGAGGCTCTTCTCTACCTTTCCACCGTTAGGAAGGTGGCTAAACAGAGTGCCAGGCCCCTCAAGGGGAGACCCCAACTTAGCAAAGTCTGTTAAAGATGAAAATCCCAGAGACGGTGAAGAAGGGATGATTTTGGAGAGGTGTCTTTGAATTAAATTGTGCATGTTTTATATACACACGCATATAAAGCTAAGCCTGGAGAAGCAGAAAGTTAAAATCTGATAGAGTGTTGTTGTTAGCAAGAGAAAAGGTCAGCTCAGGTAATGGTTGGGTCTCATGGCCAGATTAAATAAGTGGCCACTGCTGCATAGTTTTTTAAAAGCAAGAACACTGGGCGACACTTAAAGTGAGCACTCCCAGGAAAGATAGGCCTGCAAGCCTTTAATAATATCATTATATGACTTTATCTTAAAACCACACTAAAAATGCTCATAAAAAAAGCCCTCAGTTTTAGAATTATGGCTGCATACAAACGTAGGAGAGCTCACCTACAGGAAACAAATTTACAGAAGAAAGCATTCTTTGCATCCTTACAGAGAAACTGTTCTTTTCCTTCTTATCCCTCAAAAATAAATTATTCACCAGAAGTAAAGGTCCTTTGTTTAAGAATAATATTTTACCTTTGTTTGCTTCATCATTGCAAATATTTATTTCCTGTACACGGTCTTTGATTGTTGGAAGTTATTGATTTTATTTTTACTTGTGTGTATTTCTCAGTATTAGGCTATGAAGTTGAAACATAATTCCAAATTAGCAATACCCACAACATGCCATCTGCATTTCCACGATGATTAAAATATGAAAATCATTAGGGTCTGTTATAGGTGATACCAAGCAAAGGCTTCTATGCCTTTTTCAGAAATATCATAGCAAAATTTGAAGAAATCTGCAGGTAGTGTTGTCAGCATGCATCAATCTGTGAACTCTAAGATTTCATCTGTAGTAGCACCGAATTATAATTGTACAACTGATAAATAAGATTCACTGAAAATTTATGCTCGTGTAATATTTTAAAGGGGCAGCAATTGTTACAAATATTTGTTGACTTTACTTCTAAAGCCCATCAGAACTATCTTTCTGACTGCAAGTGAGTGCTTCCCTCTAAACCAAGATCACCACGTCTATGAATACTTGCTTGCTTTGTTTTTAGGTCTAATTGTATTTCTAAATTCTTTTAATGTTATTACGTAATTGTGTAGATATCTCAGATCTTGAGATTAATGACTATGTAAAAGAATCAATTGTCAGGCTTATCACTTCCGATTTGTCCAATACCAACAGTGTTTTCTACATTTATGTTCAACAGGAAATTGTAGGAAATTGAGAGTTCTGATTAAAATTATTTATAAACAGCCACTAGAAAATTATGTCTTTTATCTTCTATTTTCCTATAAGTTGAGGTATAATATGCACCTTAAGCTTGTACAGTGACTAGAATTTGATCACTTGCTCTCGCTATTTCCTTTGTATACTAATTACCTGCAGCTTTCTGTATTCATCAGATGCTTATATAAGCCTGGATTGTTAAATAGGCTTAGATTTGTTTCTAATGATGAAAAATGCCAATTTTTCAGTCTTGAGAGGGATCAGTATGAGATATGTTTTCTTGTGGATATCAGTCAAAACTAGCAATTTTAGCAAAATAACTGAAGGACAAACAATGCCAGAGAAAGGAGTAAAAACAGTATGTTAAAAATCCTACAAAGGTGACTTTCAAAACTAGTGGAGTTTAACTGCATCAACAGCAGCTTTTGCCCTTCTTTCTAGCCTGATATCCTCACATTGATTTTGTTCATTGATGTCCAGTGTTTGATGCTTCATTTAATTGCTAAGAGAAATCTAGTGATGACACTGACAATAAGCTGTGCTTAGTCACTGAGCAGAGGACGTGAATACAGATATGGTGATCTCCTCCTCGTGCAGATCTCTAAAGGTATATTTGTCCCCATTAAAAAGTCATGTTGTTGATGACAGCTAACAATTGTGCTATTCCAGGTTTCCGTTGGCAAGTGGTGACTCTTTACGGGAATAGGTGTTATTTCTCCTGTGTATCTTGAACCCAGTTAGGGTTTTCAAATTTAATTAATTATATAGAATCTGGTTATGATTTTTGAGCGAGAGCTTGTCTCTTGTATTCTTTCCATAAGTTACTCCATCTTTTTACATTTCAAGATGTGCCATGCACGTTTGAAGACTTTCATGTTCAGTTACTGTATACACACTTCAGAAAGTGTGTATGGCTTTGCTCACCTCTGTGTCTGTCCTACCTTAGTCCTTTTCTTGCCATGAGGTGAGATCAGGCATTTATAGGACAGGGAGTCCCATGTGAGATTATTTGGTCTCAAGACTTCATGAGGAGGTAAAAAGCCTCCTGTCACAACTGTGACATAAATTCAATCGAAAATTTCATAAGGTGCATTTGAGGGCTTTTAAGTGGAGCGCAGAGGATGGGATTGGGATTAATTAGCCGTGACTAGGAGTGCAAACGGCGTTTGCTGCGTTGTGTGCAGCACTCTGTAGAGCTGTTTTTGTTTTGCCTTTGAGCAGTTTTGCACGGCTGAGCTTGTTTGCTTTTCAGCAGGGTTTGGTTGTTTGACAGGCAAGCTGCTCCTTTCTCTAAAGTGACCCACAGGTATGCTCAGTGATGTCCCTTAGCTACCATCATGCTTTGAAGAACTTAAAAAGGGAAACGAAAGCAATGACAACTCGAAGAACAGTTTTATAGGTAACTGTTATTGGCATCTCTCATTTGCTCGATGTGCCCATAGACGCAGTCATGCATCAGTGGAAATCCAAGTGGGTTATGCTCGTACTATTATAAGCAGAGCGGATTGTGTTTTTGTTGTTGACCTTAATGGGAGATGGTTTGGTTGACTTTTAGGTAAACAAGAGGAAGGACTTTTTATGTGTGAGCGTGTGTGTGGGTGAGGCAGGGGCAACATGTATATGCATATGGATGTGTGCATATGTGTGTATATATACACAAATAGATGCGATCCGTTCAGGATTTAGCACTAGAAAATGACACATTGTGATAGAAAGTACTGCTGTTTTTTTTGACTAATTAAATTAAATACTGAATTGGCAAAGTTGCATGCACTTTAATTCGTCACGTTGCCAAGTGCTCTCCCAGCAAACCTAATTAACTTCAAGCTACAGAGCACCATTAACAGATGGGACGTTTTGTCTTGTATTTTTTCACTAATTAGAAAATCTCTTTTTTAATGGACTGAACAGAAGATTTTGTCTTGTCAATATGTCAGTGGAAAAAATGAGGAAAAAATCACTACATAGAAAAATCAAGTCAAAATACTAATACATATAGGAATCATGTATGGAACAGGGTGGCGAAGATATTGGGGAAAAAAAAACTCTTAAAATGAGATTGGATGGATAGGTGGGAGAGTATGTTAAGATATTCTCTTTGGTTCATTCCTTTTTTTTCTTCATATTCCCATCTCTGATATCAACTGTAATGATTCTTGAATTCTGATCACGCAGCATCCCTTCAATAGGAAAGGCTCTTCCTGATTTCAAGCACTCCTCTCAAAAAGAAGGTACTCTGCTTAAGTGTATGTATGATCCTACAAAAAGGGTTGGATCCTTTCCTAGAAAGAGAATAAAATTAAATCAATGGCAGACACAAACTGAACTTGCTACTTTTCTTCTGTGTAGTTGTATTCAGAGATGTCGCATATCCTACTCCCAGTGCTCAGTTATCTTAATTACTTACTACGGTTATCTTAATTACTTACTACCTCAACTACATGAATAGTTCAGCAAGCCTGCAGTGATTCAAGACTTTGCCATGCATCTCCCTTGTACCTTTCAGATAATACTCAGATTACTGCTGTGGTGTGTAAGGGCTATACCTGGGAACTGAAAAGGTAACCCAGCAGGCTCAGGCAAGTTCTGTTTTTCTGTGCAACTCTTCTGTTTGCTGTGCTTATTTCCTCTCCTCAGGAATTTTTTTCTACAATTATTTATTGTAACTGTTACACAGGTTTGTAAAAAAACAGAGATATAGATAATTATGAATTAGATTTTGGAGAGGTCTTGATACTAAATACATCATTTTAGTGTCATTAATCAATTAAAAATCTACACTGCATTTTAGCATATATAGGTGGCTTTTAATGGGACCAAAATTATAATATCAGAAAGAGAAATAAGAAGTAATTGTAGAGAGATATATTAAAACTTTTCTATTCAAGTAAAGCCCTTGAATAAATAAAGTCCCATTTGCTTTCATAGATGGTGGATATTGTCCTACTTGCTTTCAAAAATCATTGTTATAGTAGCAGTAGAGGTCCCAGCTGTGCTAGATCCATTGCAAACACCTGTAATGGAAGACAGCTGTTGTCCTAATGAGTTGATATGCAGTATCTTTGCCAATCAGAAGGAAGAGGGAAAATTGGGAGCCTGCTGAGGTGAAGTGACATACTTTAGGTAATATACCACATGAGTGGCAGAACAAGGGAAAATAACCAAGTCTTTGGATTGCTCATCATCATCCAGAGCTCCTGCTGACCTACTTTACTGCTGCCTGTGTTATTTTTAAAAGGAAATCCTTGCAGTGAATTTTCCTGGAGAAATTGACTGAGACCTTACTACCTATTGCTTTTATAGACCTTGACTTTTCTCTGTAAATGGGTAAGCCTATTTAGGCTTTGCCCAAGCAGGCCAAAATTTTTATTGCAAGAAATCTTGCAAAGCTGCCTAAGTTTTCATTTCTTTTAGGTAGGTTTTAATAGCTAATTAACCTTTAGTTAACTCTTTGTTACACTAAAAATTGCAGAAGATCAAAAAGTCAGTGATATGATTCGAAGTTAATTTGCATGCAAACATTTTCAAGACTTTGGGTATCTGAGAAGGTTATAATTTGGACCCTCAAGGTTGCAAAGTTTGGATTTAATGCTATAATTTAATTAGCTTGTTCTCAAAACCAAGAATTGGTAGGGCCTGACTATGAAGAATTGAGTGCTCTTGAATCTTTTCTCGCTTCACTGAAAGGTCGAATTGCTCACCGTTGTGCATGGAGGTGCTGCTTTTCTTCTAGAACTGGCTTCTAAATTCTATCTGGCATTCAAAGCATGTACAAAACTGTAGACATGTCTCTCTTCCTCCACCACTTGCCTCTCCTGCATGTTAAAGGGCAGGATCAATAAGTTACCAAGACAGATTTACTAGCTCGCACACTGTCCCGCAGGTGTATCCTTTAAGATTCATTGTGGCTAGGGTATATGCTCCAGACAACAGCAGGAGCTGACCGCAGAATTTGCACTTTGCTGGTGCTTTCAGGGCGACTGATGCCAATATTGCTGTGCATTTGTTGCACAAATGTATTCCAGCGTGCTCGGCTCTTTTACAGGGAACGTGTTAGCTGCGAAGTCTTTATCCCTTATTTGCTGATAAATGACAGGAGATTTCCCAGTTTCTTAGAATCCTTGTTTGTCATTTATTGTGTCCATTTTTATTGTTCAGAGGCAGGAAATGGAATCCTATTTTATCTTTTTATTGTTTTATTACTTAAGCTTTTGTGTCTCAATAGCCGCTCCTTCCCTCACTTGTTTGCTTCTCCTTGTTTGCTGTTGTAAGGTGGCCCACAGCAGATGTGCAGTTAAACAGTTTTCTTTAAAGAGAAGGTGGCATTGCAAGCAGTTATTCTAGAAACTATTAAGAGGGATTTTCATCAACAAGAAACATGATCTTGGAAATGTGTATCAAATAGAGCGACCTCCTGGGAGCCCTCAGGAGTTGAGACCTCCTAAAGCACAGGAAGGAAAATATCACTGCTAAAATCTTGTACCTTTTTCTTCATCACTTCAGTGACTTAAGCATGGCTTGGAAGGGTCCAGGTAAAGAAAGGGGACCAAAAAGGCTGTAGGGAGGGCAGTGTGTTTGAGTCTGGAGAAAAGTCAGGAGACAGCTCCATGCGGAGCATGGTACTAGGGTCCTGCTGAAAGACTTTTTGGATATCTTCACTCTGATCCACTCCTGGGTAGTAGGCTATAATAATAAAGGAAGAAGTATCTGAAATGAAACTCCCTATTGCTTGCTGTAAAATATATTACTTTTTAGCTGTGTTGCTAAACCACGTAGCTCTGAAGCCTATCCTATTGGATGAATTGCATGATTTAACACGATGCAGCTGCTTTAGTTCAGTGTTGAATGTTCAAAGGGAATAATAAAGACAAGCACTTAATGAAGCAAGTGCTACCAAAAATGAGTGGAGAATACTGATTTTTAGAGCAAGCACTGCTTTAAGCATATACTGCATTATGGTAAACAGCTCTTCCTTTGTATGTATACTAACTAAAGAGGTATTAATTGGTCAGCTATTTATATTAGCTGCAATACATAGTTTCTAAACACTTAGGGCTTTGCTTACATGGAACGCTTTCTGCATTTTCTTTGCAAATAGAGTATCAGGTAATCATCTAGTCAAGTAAACCATTTTGACCGTCGAGTGGTCCATACTTGCTCAAGTATTACAGCCTCAAGTATTACACTAGTAGTTGTACTGGTGTGTTGGTGCATATTCTAGACTCTCAAAATTAATGCTGCAATTGCCAGGGAGGCATCAGTTTTTCCTGCTTGTAAAAGGCAATTTGTACCTGGCCTATCATTTAAAAAATGCAGATTTCTAATAAACCCAGATAAGTAAATTGCATTTGTCATTTACCCAAGGAATAAAACTGATATCCATTATTATGGTTAAAGGAAGTTTGTTTTGATATTTTTAGTTTTGATATCTAAAGGAAGCTTGTTTGATATACATATATATGTGTGTGTGTGTGCGCGCGCACGTGTGTGTGTGTACTCAGGCTATTGGCAAGTTATTAATACAAACCTTTGGGTTCCAAAATCTTTGATCTAGACCAGGATGTCTCGCTATTGTGTAAGAAATAATTTGTGTTCTCATTAAGAAATTCTATGTTAAGATGCTATCCAGCTTAATTTTAAAGCATTTATACAAAAAAACCTCAGCAATTCATTAACAGAAATAACTGTATGCATGTAGAAAATAAAATTAAGTGAAAGTCTAAAAATATTATTAACAAGCAGTTTAATATATTTGAAGCAGCGCAGTAGGGACTTATGGCTTTCATGTTGAAAAATACAAGCTGTTATTGTAACCTTACCATAATAAGAATTTCAGAAAAATTCTGAAGAACAATATGCCAAAATAGATTGCCATCAAATAGAGAGATAAGGTCTCCCAGGGGGACTTTTCCAGCCTTTGTGCTTCCATAAAAATGTTTTATTTATTTATTTAGATTTTTTTCTCCTCACTTTCCTGAGCTTAATAAGAACCAGTTATTCTCCAGTGCCTCTGAAAACCTAGTCTTATTGAATAAAATGATTAAGCTAGTGGATGTCATAAGATGTTTTCACTAGCTAGATTCAGAGCTATATTCACTAGCTCCCATAGAAATCCAATGCAATAATGTCGGAAAGGAATAAACTATTCGGACGCAAAACGCGATGGAGAGTGAGCTATCTCGTTTAGGATACGAGCCTTTTATCATGCATAGCATAAGGAAGCACCATATGGGCAGTGAAAAGGACTCCTTTATGGAGAACCTTGGCACCCTCACCCTGAGGGCACCCCAAACCAATGGTCAAGTGACCCCTGCTGAGTGGGGCTGGTGGGCGCCCTGCCTGCCCATGGCACGTCTGCCCTCATCCCGCCGCGCAGCCACAACAGCGCCGTGTTGGAACAGAAGCAGGAGCAGAAGCACAAAAGCGAAGTGGTAGATTACTCGGACACACCAAGTTCAACATAATGTTATGTTTTGAAAGAAACCTCTGTGCTGGTATGTGTAACATTTACATGCTGTTTCTTCAGTGATGTTCTTTTGAGATTCACAGTTTGAAATGCCATGGGGGATGGACTGTCATGGGAAGGCGAAAAGAGGAGATAATAAGCATATTAAAAAATTGCCTTCTATTTACATTTACTTTGTAAAAGTCTTTAAGCGTTACTGATTGATCTGTCTCTGATGTTTCTTCATGGACGGGTGTTCAGCAAATATGCGAGTATAGATGAGTGTGTGTGTGTCTGTGTGTGTGTGTATATATATATATAATGTATCACATGCCAGTATAGGGGTGTGTATACATACCATATATAGTTAGGAGAGGGAAGAAGAGGGAGAGTTTTGGAAATTTATGTGTGAACAATTTACATGATTGTCTATCCAAACTGAGGGAAATAAATACAGCCAGATTGTAGGTAATCAGAGTGGAATTTAGCTAGCATAACAAATACCTTGGAAACTGGTTTTACTCCAGGCTTATTTTTGATTTTAGGTAAGAGTTTAAGACCTCTCTATATATGCATACTTCCTTCAGGATGGATTCACAGTGTCTGTAGGATTTGTCATGGGCTGGAGTGCTGTTTGTGGATATACGTATCAAAACCTAATCCAGGGCCAATACCTGTGGTGCCAACACTTCATTAGTAATTTAGAGAACAGTTTGCTATGTAAGAGTACATAAATAGTCCAGACTTTTGGTATGATGTTTCTGACACATTCATTACAAGGCTGGCATTGGAAAATGGACTCATAGGGACATTTCCTTTAAACTCCCAGTAATTAAAGGCCATGTCCTCAAGTGTTTCACATTACAAGACTCCTGAAATATTTTTTATCTTTTTGCTCTTACTGTTTATTTTCATACCTAATGTGGAGAGGAGTGTAGCAGTAAATGTCCATTCCCTCTGCTCAAGCTCTAAAGGTCTGTGCTGTTCTCTATATCATTTACAGAATGTTCAAATATTTTGGCACAGTGGGAGGCTGGACAAAAGTTCATCCTGACAAACCTTTACACTACTCGTTGCTCTTGTGTGTTAATGATATCTGTCCTCCCCTGTGTCAACAGCCTTCCTATTTTTCCATGTTTCTGCAATAATGCTAGGACATTAATTCATTCAGGTATGAGGGAAACAGTGCCACCCGTCAGGTTATCAATGTTAAGCTTTTTGTTCCATAGTCCTGACTCTGGGAGGTGTGCGGATCCCTCTGGAGTTGTTCTTCAGTCTAACAGTGTTTTCTCAATGCCTTTATGTCGGGTCCCTGCAGTTTTACTATGTTTCCACAGCATAAAATATCCAAAGATATTTTACTTTATTTACTTTCTTGTGGTTGTTTATAATGTGCGTTTGGATCTGACCAGACTAGTCACAGCTCTACCAAAGCTGCTTACTTTTATGGGAGAGCGTATATATGTTTTTTTCCAGTTCTTTAAAAGTTTTTTCTGTTGTTTTGCTAACTTATGCCTCAAATATACTGTACACTTTGGTTGAATTGTGGTTGATTTTTTTGTTTGTTTTTTGAAAGACTTGAGGATATGCAGCAATTATTCCATGCTTTTTTCTCCCTTTTCCCCCCTTTTTCTTTCAATCAGATTGATGTTTATTTTTAACTCAATGCTAAGTGCTTAGTCACTGTAGCTGCTAGCATATGACTTCACATTTCTCAATCTTAAACAAACAGTAAGTTATGATAAATTAAAGGATTCGTTCCTTCCAGAGAGGGAGAGGGAAGCTATAATGGATGTGTAACAATAACAAAGTTGTGCCAAATGCATTGGAATAATAAACAGAGCAAGCAGGCTTTTTCTCCCTATGGCCTAGTTAATAAACAAGGCAATAATTCACTTACGTATATGCTTCTTTCTTTCCATTAGATTCTAGTTGCTGGGAGTTTGGGATATCAGTCTGTTTAACTTTCTACC
Source organism: Nothocercus nigrocapillus (assembly GCA_013398345.1). Classification (NCBI taxonomy): domain Eukaryota; kingdom Metazoa; phylum Chordata; class Aves; order Tinamiformes; family Tinamidae; genus Nothocercus; species Nothocercus nigrocapillus. Next base: position 4,256,370 of record WBNA01000040.1, read on the forward strand.
ACAGGCACTGGCACCCACAAATCTTGCAAGGAGACCTAAACTCAGTAACTTTGAGGGATTTTTGTTTTTTTTCCTCTCTCCAGCCCTACTTTCTCCACAAAGTTGACAAAAAGCTTGACTCGATACCACTGTCACTTGATAATGGAAAAATATGTTTCTCTGCAAGCAGGTTGAAGTATTTAAGATTCCACTTTCCTTCCTGTGGATCGGGGGGCGTTATGCCTTGTGATGCTACGTGTGTGGTTTGGGGTGTGTCACTATTGTCTCACATGTGGATGAAAGGGGTTCAGATAAGACAACAGGTCATTGTATTCACTTAAGCGAATCATTCTTTCTTTAACATTCACAATGCAAAAAGCTATACCGAACAAGTTCTGAAAGGGGTGAAAACTTCATCAAAAACAATCCTATTTTTACCTAAATATAGCTATGATGTAGTGTTAAGATATTGGATGACTTTTTCTCTCTGTTGTTGGAAAATATGTGCATGTTTGATGATTTTGACTCTGCAAAGCTCAGCGGTATGGTAATTACAATGGTGCCTTGCTTCCAGTAGTGCCATTACATTATTCAGTGAAAGCCCTGAGAGTAGGGAAGCTTCCACCTTGTTTCATTACGTCTACTTAGAACTGGCACATTGCACATGTCCTTGCATTGCCTGCAGTATGACTGTTGGGCTCTGTCCTAACAGGATTGCTTCAGTAAGAGATGCTTTAAGTTATAATAGTTATTAAGAATTTCTCCTTTTTATTATGTAGGTGTTGATAGTAAGTGTCTAGCTCTTTTAAAAAATACATATTTCTTTAAATTCAAAAAGGAAAATGGAATCCTTTTTTTAAAGGAATCCACGTGAAAAATCATTTCCAAATCTTATGGAATATTGTTTTTCATTTAATGGGTTAGTAAGAAAAATCTGCACAGAAAGCAAACAAAATCGAAGCTGAGAAAACTCTTAAGAACAGGAATTTTGAAGTTAGTCTAGGAACTATAGTCTGGGAAAGCCGAAGCTGAAAGAATTTCCATGCAAATTCTTTCTCATATTTATAGAGGAACTGTTGAATCATGGATGAATCAAGACTCTACTGAGCAGTCTTTGAGAACTAATTTCTTATTACTCAAATGACATCTGATAATTTGCAGTACAAGCTTCTAGGCCTTAAGTCAGTACTGAATGAGCAAATTCTTGTTTCTGTGTCCATCTTTTGCTTGGACAGTTGAAATCATCAACAGGAGAAGTGGTGGTGGTGTTCGTACATGTGACTAAGTCTGCTCACTCGGAACAGACAGGGCACCACTAGTGCATTTCACATACGCGATAGGGTGGATGATGTGTTAAGTGTAAGCTGCTTCTGGCCTAAGTTCATATTTTAACTAGAAATCAGAAGCTACATGTCCCTGGTGGTAACTCCTGGTCTCTCTGGTCCTAAGCGATCCCTTCTGAGGGTTTTTGGAAGGGATGTTACTTGTAAGCAGCTTCTGCCAGATGACTGAAAGCTGCTGTTTGGAAGCTGTAGCCCAGCAGGTCAGATAGGTGTTGCAGGATATGGAATTTCCTGTCTGTTTCCTATCCTCAGTGCGGCAGACAGGAATCTTTTTCAGTTTCTTCCACAGGAATCCCCTTCTAAGTTTTAAGCGATAGTTTAATAGATTCACGTTTTCAAGCTCGAAATTATCCAGTGGGTGGTATTGTTTAAGAAACAGAAATCTATAGCAAGGGCATCAGTAGCCTCAGTAGCAGTGCGCACACAAACTCTTGTACACTTCATAGTTCTTTAAGCCAAAATGTGGGTGCAGAAATTTCAGCTACACTTCAGTAGCGCTTAGGCTCAGCATTTAGGATCCAGGACCTGTACGTAGACTGTATTTTCCAGAGCCAGGATTCAGCTTCTTGTGGCTGTTCTTCAATGTAGGAAAGCATCCTGTGATGATATGTAGTGTTTGAAATACAAGCAGGATTAGGGGTTTTTTTGAAGAAAATGACAGCTGAAATGAATTCTGTTTTATGATTTATTTTACCTGTCTCTTTTACTGTGAGTAAAAGCATAAATGTTTCATTCTAACACTGTTAAATATTACTTTTTTCTTTTCTTTTGTAGGTTGTATTAGTCTTCGCTCTTAGTATTGGTGCTCTTGTAATATACTTCATAGATTCGTCAAAGTGAGTATTCTAATACTTTTTTCCTTTCCCTCCTTTGCCATAGCAATTATAAATCTTGAAATTGTTCCATTCATCTACTTCAACTCAATGCTTTATCCTCATTGCCTGAGTGTGAAGAACTTAATATTATTGTATAGTCTTTCAAAATAATTTAGGCATAGGGGAAAAAAAAAAAACACTTGCATAAAATAGATTGAACTCAGTCACCTTGGATCTGCAGAAGGAGTAGAGAGAAAAACGGTACTTCTGCATACGCAGATGGTTGCAAAATACTATTTTTTTCAGTTCAGTATGCATAAGTATAATTAAGACTAGGATAAGAAATACAGGGGAAGGATATTTGCCAAAAGATGCAGTTTGCAAAGGAAATAATTTTGTGTCTCAAAAAACCTCTGAAACGGCTCTGAAAACAAACAACAAAAAAACATGCTCAATGAAACAGGCAATATATGTGTTATATCTAGCATACAGACTCAAATTTCCAGCTCCTGGGCTTGATAAATTACTCCCAAATAAAGGCTAGCCTATAAAAATTGGAGAAGCATCTTTTTTCTTTACTGCAACGGTTAATACACAGTAGGATGCCGGGGCTGCTCCTCCCGAGCTAGCGTAGCTGTCTGGCACAGCAGTGGCTGTGTTGTGAAGTTGCGCTTGTTTAAATAAGGTGTTTTGCTTGTGACATCTGTAGCTATTGATGTCCAAGTAGGTGATAGCACCGGCAAAAGGTTTCTTGAAAACATGGATGTGAACCCTTTCCTGTGTGAGCTTCAAGCCGTGCTGCTTTTATAGTCGAGGTGTCTCAAGTATCGTAACGTAAGTGACTCGGAGCGGAGGTTTCCTTTGCTGAGAGGTACTTAGTGGTGGGAAAACTCGAGCTCTACCTTGAGCTACCCTTGTAGGGAGGACATCTTCCCCCAGCTCCTGCTGCTGCTTAGCATTGTGTGGAGAGTTCACGTTCATTTTAGGCAATTTTTATTTAATCTTTATGAAAACTCTGAAAAACACGATGACAACACTAATCCATGCCCAGCATGTCCAAGTCAAAGGAGTGAAATGAAGTCAAATCTGTTCCAGTCTCAGACCACTGAAATCCATATATCTTTTCCTGGGAGCAATTGTCTGCAGGGAAGCTAATTTAGCTTTAATGGATTTCAGGCGCTACACTCTGGGATACTTTCTTTTCCTTAAGAACAGCAAAACTGAGAAAATTTTGGGGGTGGGAAAAGATTTCTGTAGGATGCTTAAACTTTCTGTGAGCCACCTAATCTGTGTGCTACTTGCACTTATTTGAAGCTCATTTAATGTGGATAGAAAAGCATTTTATTTGTAGGTTTTAATAGGTTTTCAGCCAATATTTAACTCTGAGTATACTTTCTCCCTCTACCTTTATTTCCATAGACAGTTTTCTTTAACAAAAGGCTTTTAACAAAATGCAAAATAATTTTGCTTTATCTGGTATTAGCAATTGATCTGATATCCATTACAGCAACGCAGAAAAAAAAATGCGGTGAATCATCAGTCTTATTTAAGGTCTCTAAATGTGTGATTTGTAAAATTAATTCCCTTTTACTATGAAAACTTTACTTCCATGTGCATATAATGAAAACCTCAAGTAAAATATCAGATATATTGTACGTTTTAGTTTATAGTTAGATTATAGCTGATAAATTTCTAGCTGGAATGTAGAGGCTAATACACACTGTGAGAACTGTCAAAACAAATATATGAAAAAAATTTATAGCATGAAAATGGGTCTTCATATTTAGATTTTGCTCATGTAAATAATGAGTAGATTAGTTGTACAAACGATCAGTGTGGGGATAACCATGTTTTTTATTTTTAATAACATGCATCTTTACAAAAATGGATTTGTTATGATTTGCTGGGGTTTTATGTATCCTTCATTCTTGCCTTCTTGCTGCAAATTAAAAATTGTACTGCAGATGACTGAAAGATCAGATCTACTGCATATTTTCCTAGCGTGCACTGCCAACTTTTTTTCTTCTTTTTTTGTCTGTGTGTTTTGGAGGGCCTTTTGCAGGAAAATCAAAATAATTTTAAGAGTAAAAAATGATTGAAATGTTACAAAAGCTTGATTAATTTTATGATGAATGATGTGCAAAGATACAAAAAAATGAATGCTTCTATGTCAGTTACTGAGAGCTAAGGTGATAGTAGTGGGATATTTGGTATATTGCAGCGTGAGTAGGTGAGTATGTTTTAGAATGATGGACTTTTCATTTTCAGAGGCTAGAAGATGACCTATATTAACTTCTTTAAGAGCACCAGTTACTGTTGTTGTTTTTTTTTTTTTTTTTTTTGATGTTAAGATATAACTTACATGGAACTGCAAAAGACTGTTACCACTAAAGAATTGTTGGCACGAAAATAGTTCTTCCGAATCCACTGAAAGGCAAAGTATTCAATAACGAAGGGTATGAAATACCTGTTTTTAAGGTGACTCTCAACAGTGAGATGTCTCAGAATGTGTATGTCCTTAATGATAACGTTAGCAGTCTCTGTCCATTAACTGCATAAAAAGAAATATCTTTGGAGAAGGCTGCTGAAAAAAAGGGAAGGAGGGAAGATCAAGGAAATCTTTTTGATTTTTTTCCTCCAGAATTTCACAGGATGAAAAACTCTTTGTTTTCATGGGTTATCTTGTAAATAAAAACCAAGACTACTTTTTTCATGGTGTCACCCAGCTCCAGCCAGTCTTGGTAAGAGCGGCTCTGAAAAAAGAAAAACATGGATCTCCGTGTTCTTTTGGGGAGTTAGAAGTGCAGCATAGTACGTTATTCCTACCAATTAGTCCTACATCTCGGCAGAATGAATTAGCTACCGTGCATTGCCGTAAAGCATTTCTCTCCTAATTCTGGCACAAATTTGGGGATCTCTATGCCTTGCTGAATTGCAAAATGTGAACACTGCTGTGATCAAGTGCTTCTGCATGAAGCTGAACTGACTTTTCATAGTAAAAGGCAGAAAAAAAAAAAACAACTGAAAGAATCTGACCAAAACATAAAGAAATTTCATTCTCAGTGGAAAGAGGGAAGGCTTTTTGTTTTGAAGATTGTATGGATTATTCCCATAGTCTTGAGTAAAATTATTCTGTTGTTTACTTAGTGCCTCTGCTTCTTACATTTAGGAGCTTTAATTGTTATCTCCAGGTACAATAAGACATATATTTTATGTGCGCGCGCATACATACACACGCATGCCCACACACATATATAACACTTTAAAGTGAGTATGTGTACTTTCCATGGCATGTGCTGGCAACTAATTTCAGTCCTTAAACAGGGAAAACAGCAGAAAAAATGACTGACTTGACATATCTAGAGATTGAGTCCTGGTAGGAAATGTTTCACTTAGTAATAAGGACTAGACTTCTTTCTTCCATTATTTGTGGAATTACATTCATAAAATGCTGTTTTCTTGGACCCTGGGGTTTTTAAATACTGGAAATAGCAGCTAAATATTGAAAATTTGCCAAAAGATTCTATAAATATCACTCATTATTATTTTAATCTTCAGCTAAAGAGTAACCAAATTGCTACATTTTTAGACACTGTTTCACTTTAATTTCTATCCTCTAGTTTCAGTCGGAATAAAACCGGACTTTAAAATAGAAAGGCATAAGAGGCTATTTAGAAGATTTTTTGATTAAGAGAGTGATCTACTTCAGTGCAGAACGACATCAAATATCATAATCATTGGTTCTTTTCCAATTTACGTTTGCTTTAAAAAATTATTCATCATTAGTTCCTCAAAGTAAGAAAGAAAGGGAATCATCCCCAATTGCTAGGAGGAAAACCTGATTCCGTGTCCATATATCATTTAGGTGCTCCTGTAGAGTCTGCTGACAATGCTGCAGTAGAATAGAGAGCCAGGCACGTGCAAGTACTTTGCATTCTTTTTTTTTTTTTTTTTTAGGAGTTTGCACAACCCTCCTTCCTTTCCTGGCTCCGTTCTGTTTATCCTTCTGTTTGTAGTAGCTTTGTAACAAATGCACATGGAAGTACTTCTCTGAGTTTTATTGACATCAGCATTAAGGATAAATTGCCTGTTTCTGTTTTCATTTGTCATCCTGACCTCTGCATACCATGCTGCACTGCTGACTCATAGAGTAGAGAAAAATACTCGCTTGCTGTGATCATCTTTAGGCACCACGAGTAAAAGCAGTAGCAGAGCTTCGATTAGAGCAAGCTGCTGACTCGGGGCTCGCGCTGTCTCTTTTGGGATGGCAGCGGTGTGGAGCTGTTCGTGCTGTGAAGACACATTTCCTGCTCGGGGTCTGGCCTACTGACCTTGCTTTCTAATAACCAGTCATTTCAGCCTTGTCTCTTGAAATGCACATTGCTTTCATTAAAATCTCAGGTCCACAGGGGAATAATAAAACTGATCTATGACAAGATGGAAATATAGAAGCCTCACAACTTGCTTTATATATTTCATTTGTATGTTGGATTTTTCAGTTTCATTTTTTTGGCAATGTGTGTATTTTTAAAGGCCCCAGTGTAGTTACTATTAAATAGCTAAAGCTTCCCAATATTGTTTTGCATAACATACTTGATTAGAATAGGACATAAAAGTGCCATCTGGCAATGAATGTAAAACAGCTGGATCTAAGAATAACAGTGGAATTATGAATGGGGAGATTTATACACACAGACTCAAACATATCAATTCAAGCTGAGCCCAGAGGTTGTCTGCAACTGCTGCTTTCTTAATTAGACAGCTTTATTTCTTTTTATATAGGGAAAGCAGGAAATTTAAACCTATAGGCAATTCTGCTCTTTTTTTAATATTCAGTTTCTCATTATGTATCTTGGAAATATTTGGTGCTTATACATGTAGGTCTGATACGCAGCGAATCTAGATATTGCCTAAATGTAAGGTTGTCATTAACCTTAAGAAAATGTATACTTTTAAGACAAATGCATTTTTCCTGTTGTTCTTGCCTTGATATTTATATTTGAAAAGGAAAAAGAATTTAAAAAAAAAAACACACAAGTAAGTTTAAATATGTCTTTTCTGGAACTTCATTAAAAAATTCTGAAGCTAACACGGTATATGCCTCATCTACAAATTCTTTCATTGATGCTGTGACAGGAGAGGGAGCACCAAGATGTATGCTTTTAGCTACCACAAACCAAGGTTTGAATGACACTGATGGTCAGTGAAAGCAGCTGGACTCACTTGGGGTTGTGGTAATTGTGAATTAAGTCTAGGAGAGATTGGGAAAATGAAATTTACAACAGAGTTTTAATTGTTCAGATTAATTATCTTTTGAGCTCTGTTCCAAGTTACGGTGTTTGCATAGTGTTCTTCAACGGAGAATCACAAAGTTAATATCAAACATTAATCAAAGAATTTGATGAGAAAAAGGAAAATATCTTTGTTTCTTTAATAATAAGAAAAAAAACTCTTCTGCTTAACTGTAGAGACTGACTAGTACATTATCCATTCTTCTCCTGAGTTTTATTAAATATAGAAAAAACAGTATGTGGTTAGCAGAAAGTACGTACTCAGAGTGACACGTTAATTGATTTTTTGTGTACTGTCCTACATGTGAAGTATTTGTAGAAAGGATTGTCTTTTCCTTTCAGAACAGAGTTTTCTTGGGCCCAGTCTCGTGTGGTGCCTTTCAAGGCAGATCTTTGGCCTTGTCTGTCTTAGTGTGAAGCAAGGCTTTTTTAGCTATTTGCTTACTAGCAATGTTAGCTGGAAATCAAGCTGTTAGAGATACTATACTGGAATGTGCTTATCATAGCAATGCAAAAATTAAATGTCTGGTTTCCTGTTGTTTAGAGAGCATTTTGCCAGTGCATGGGACTAACTTTAGAGAGAATGCATTGGAAATATTCTATTTGAGAGATTTCCTGTGTGACTGTGCAAGGAGACAAGTGTCATTAGCAAAGCCACTATGTTCTCTTGGAATGGTTTGCCAGCAAAATTAGTTTTTTCCTGTGTGGCATTTTATTTCATATTTTCCTGAACTCAGTTATTATGTGGGAATATTTGAGGATAAGTTGTGTTTGTGCAGCATATTTGGCTATGCTGCGTGCTTGCTACTTTTACCATCTTATCTTGTGAAAGATAATTAGCTAAAACGCTCTATAAAAATCTTACAAGCCTGATGAGGATTATTTATTTAAATGTAGTACAAATATAGCCCCCTCACTGCCAGGAAAATTTGCATCCATCTTTGTTGTTTATTTCTTTAGACTGTAATACCTATTTTAAAGATGTGTTTGGGGTACAAAGTTTAACTAGACAGATGAGTAAGTCTGTGTCAAAGGTTTTTAGATACCAATCTCCTAATTCCACTACAGATCATTCAGTTTTTCCACACTACCCGCATCTATCTGTAGAACATTGTGGTGACTTTTTCTCACCTTCATAGTTCTAGGAAAAAAAGCAATTGAAATTTCAGTTGGAAATCAGACAATATCAAGCAGTTGTATCTGGTTTTCAAGTGAATCTCAATGTTCTGGTATGACTTACAAGAAAATCAACATATGTCTAAGATGCCTAATAATGCATCTTTCTCAGTAGAGAAACACACTGAAAATTTCATCATATTTTGCTATTTCCAAAATATTCTAATAAATTTTATTACAAGCTTAAGATGACAGTTTGGTTTACTTCATGAATGGTTCACAAATTTTTAGAATGTAATTTTCTTTTGCAGATATATCTTGCAGTTTTAACAGAATGCTCTTTTCCACTCCAGCGACCAGCTTTAGAGCCACGCACAACCGATTTGCTCAGGATGTATGTAGTTCAGGCATTTAAGAAAGGTTTAAATTATACTAGCTTTGTGCTTCCTCTTTCTATTTATAATAAATTTTTCTTTTGTGCAAAATGTATTAATTGTGTTCATAAAATATATTTATTTACTGCCCTCATTAGCCCACACTAAATACTCTGTGGAACATTTCTTCATCCTTTTAAGTGTACACTACAGTTGTTTTTTTTTCTTTTTTTTTTCTTTTTTTTTTTGTGGTGCATTAGTAGAGAAGAAGAAGCTGTCTTTATATTCTGGGATCTAGTTCAAGAAAATGTTATTGTATGATATTTGCCATGCTCAAATTGCTAAAATTACAATGATCTGTATTCCTGGCAAGTAAATTTAGAAGTATTACTCCCTACCTAATGAGAATTCTTGGGAAATAGTACAGATGCTCTCATGTAGACTGTCCAAATAGCCCATGAAACCCTGCAGCCAGTCTCATTGTCAATTTTCATTATTGTTATTGCTGTTCTTTATTTGGTTAATATTCCAGCAACTCTTGGCTCTTGCTTTAAGCTGAAAAAAATTTGTTCCATGCTGAAGTAAATCTGCTGGATTTGTTGTGCCCACCTCTTCTCTAGAAGAACAGGAAAAACAAGAAGTTAATTTCTGAAGTCATCACTCAGTTTTATTAACTGCTCTGTAGTCTGAGTGATAGATAGCATTTTTTGATTTTGATGTAAAGAAAATTTGTTAAATATGTAAATGATCTATTGAGTCACTAATTTCAGATCACTTAGTCTTTACTGTTACTTCATGCGCATCTCTGAAGACTGATTAAGACTCATTAACCATGCTGTTCCTCCTGCTGATGTGCACCGTGGTTGAGTTACTTGACAAGTCTTGTTATTCTGGACTATAAACTACTTTTCCGTGGCGTTTTGCAGAGTGTTTCGTGGGCAGTTGTGCATAGCTGAGGACTAGGGGTCGTTACTGCTTTTCAGTGGGACGCCGTGGGCACAGGGTGCAGTGCGTGGCCTCTGCGCACAGCTCAGCACCAGAAAGATGCAAAGCCCTTGGTAGGTGCAGGTGGTGTTAACCATGTCTACACAGCAGCAACAGTGTTGTGATTATTATATTGTGCAAAAAAAAAAGTAAAAACAACAAAAAAAAAAGAAAAAAGAAAAAACGAGGCAGAATGTGGAGAAAAAAGTTATTCTGTGCTTTTTGTTGTTAAGTATTTAGCTGCCGAGGTGAAAGGCAGAATCACGTTGTATGGAATACTGTATGTATACAAAAAGAGCACAAATGTCTGAGAGGTTTTGAAACTTCAGTAACGGGAGCTTCTGAAATCTCTCATGTGATGTGAATTGGAGTATGGGAAATAGCAGAAGGAGCTTCAAGGGCAGATGCACAATTATTTGTGTGAATGCAGATAATGTGTGGCAAGGTGCATTTTTCTCTTCAATGACAGAATTATTTTTTCTCCTCTGATTACTTATTTTAAATTAGGTATGTTTGTTTGAGTTTCCTGGGATTGTTAGTAGAAAAATCTGTCTCTGTGATACAGCAACCAGGGATTGCAGGTATTGAGTATGACACAAGGTGTACGTGTGGAATTTAGGTGTACATTTTCTGAGCTATCCATTCTCTTAGTTTGATGTTTGTGTTTGCTCTCAGACATGCTTATTCAAAGAGTTTGTTGGATAAATTACACATGGATTAAATTTGTAAAAGACCACCTGAGTAATCTTTCCAGTCTATGTATGGGTGGAGAAAGATTGTAAAAATTCTTCATAAATTATTCCGGAAGTGTCTTACTAGATTATTATAGAGATAAATAGATCTTCTGTATGTGCTAATCTTGTTGATGAATCAACATTGGATTACAATGTTTTTGACTTAGTTGTACATAATGACTGGGTAGGGAGTCTGCAAATATCCTGTTTTCTGTGGACAAAACAATACACTGAAATTTTTGTTAATCAGTGACAGTAGATTGTGCTTGTTCAGTGGTCTTTATAAATTACAAATCGTTGTTGCAAATGAGTAAATGAGATATATTTTAGATAGATTTGGGATAAAATGGCCCCTAAATTGTGTCCTTATATATTAGTTGACAGAGGGAGAGATTTGGAAAATAATGCTCATTTATCTCCTTTTTCTTTTTCTCTTTTTTAAACTAATAGTGCCATATAATTCTAATGGTAGGACAAATTGAAATAGCACAAATTTTCTGAAATTAGGCTTTATTAAATACTGCAATGCAATTGACATTTCTGAAATATAACATGAAATGGATGGATGATAGGTAATATAATGCCATGGTGATGGTAAACCATTAAATAAACAACCAAAAAAAGAAAACCAAAAAAAAAAACAACCAAAAAACAGTAATTTAACTTGTGATGTAAAATGCCTGTTATGTAGATGCTGTTCTGGAAATATGAAATTATCATTTGGATTGTTTTGCATATTTTACTGATCAGTTTATATTACAACAAGAAGCTTCAGCTGTCTTGGTTTACAACCACGGAGCGGTTGAAGCTGGAAGGGACCTCTGGAGATGGTCTGCTCAAAGCAGGATCACCTACAGCAGGTTACTTAAGGCTGTGTCTGGCCTCTTGTGTATAGGGGAACCTGGATTCATCACCCCAGGTCTGTCTCACCAGTGCTGGGTAGGGGGGATCTGCTGGCAGCACTCCTGGAGCTTAATGAAGCCCTGGGGAGTGTTGTCGTCCTCTGCTGAACCTTACCAGCTCATGCCGAAATTGTCCACCAGGACCCCCTGGTCCTTTTCTCCAAACCTGCTTTCCAGCTGCACTCAGATGCATGTGAAGTAATTACGGAGTTTCAAGCCTGTGTTATTTTGTTATTCCAAAAATAGTTAGTTAATTTTAAATAACCTAACTTTATACATACAGTGATATTTAGTGACTTTATTTGTATGAGTACTTTGCCAGATAGGCCTCTTGTGTAAATACGTGTCACTTGATTTAATAGTGTTTATACTGAAAATAGCAAGTTTAAGAGTTTGTTCTTCGTAATGTTAGGTCATCATTTTTCATGAGCAAATTCTTGTACCCTTTAAAGTTGCAGTCTGTTAGAATATAAGCTGGACAAATGAGAGCATTGTATTTCAAGAATCGGGTCCAAAGTTTTTTTTTTTTTAAGAGCTAAATGGAATTTTCTAATGGGTTTTGAAGCACTTTTCCATTAGTTTTTCGTTATCAACTCACACTGAACAGTCAGAAATTTGGTTTGGATATGGAAAAAAATCTACATTGCAGGCTTTGGCAGGTTGGTGTGGCATGTTGCTCTCTGTAGTTTACCTCTTAAAGAAGAAGAATGAAAGAAATTTGTCTCTAAATTAGGTGTTGTCCAGTTTAACACCTGTTAGTCATATATCCACATTACAAGGCTGAGCTTCAGAGGAGTCAGATGTTCATACTGAAAACGTTGCTTCATTGTTTTTGTGACAAGAATGAAAAGAGCATTTATAGCAGCGGAGTTTCTAGCCTAACACCAGGAGGATATCTGAATGCTTGGTAAGGCCTCAGAACACGTTTGGTTTTCTACAGTGTCCTTTGAGAAATATGTAGACAGACATCTAAGAAATATCTAGACAGAAGACAAGAGCAATTAAAAGTTTAGGAAACTTCTTGTGATGGGTAAGTTAATGGAATGAGGAACAGGTGTTAGAAAGGGTTTTTTTCAGCCTGGGGAAGAAAAAAGCCCTCCGCCTTGGGATGGAGAGACAGCAGACCTAACAACAGACTTTTTGACTATGACCAAAAACCAACAGTGTTCTCCACGGTTACTATACGCTCTGTATAATCTGTAACTGTGATGATTTAGTTTGGCTATTAAGAAAAAAATTGATAGTTGTGACAGCAGTGGCCAAGATAACCTGTGATGGATGTGGAATTTCCTGTAAAAGCAGCTTTCAGGAAAAGATGGTAACTGTTAACTCAGTCTGCATACTTAGTGATCCTGTGGCTCATAGGAGATTGGGCTTACTGGATTTACTGATAATCCCTTCCATTCCTTCAGTTTTCTGATTCTGTAATTCAGTAATAATTTGCAGCTGAGGTCTGTGCTCAGAAACTAAATTTCCCATCCATTTTATTCTGATTTTATCTACCTACTTTCCATTCACATAAGTAGGCAGCAATTTGGACTCTTAGACTAAATGAATCTCCTCCCACTTTTACACACTAATTGTGATTTATATAGTAGAGGGGGTTTCCTGATACTCTCATAACCTGATACCTTCCTGATACTCTTTTCTCACTTCCTTTTTTCCTTCCTGTGTCTTCCCCCATCAGCCTTTCTTGAGATTTCAGTGTTTTCTTCCCTTTAATCTTCCTATAATTCAGTCCTGATAGTGAGTACTGAGATGCTAATATTTTTTATTCTTCCTCCTTCAGTTATTTTCTTTATTGCATGCGTGATCTCGCTCTCTCAATATGAGATGTTTTTTTCTGTCAAAAAAAAATGGAGTTCAGAAGTATTCTTCTCTTCCCCGCCCCCCATATAATGATTTTTACAAACACATCTTAAAATTGTAATGCTTACACACAGATTGAAATTTAGGGGCTTATTGTCTGTTTTCTCCTGGCACAGTTGTGCTGACATACCTACTTGCCCAGAAGATTCATCATTCTAGCACATAATAGTAAAACAAAAGTACATCTAGAAGCTCTTCAGTGAGGCTACAGATGCTTTAATGTGTAATACCAAGTCAAATCCAACACAGAGTATCTTTCCAGTGTCATGAAAGGGACATTTAAATGTTCTGTTTGACTGAAAATCATGACTTTCCTAACTTTTAGTTCCATAGCTTCAAAAAAAATTAATGATCCAGTGGCCAGATCAGAATCTTCAGTTTACATTTTTGTCTTTTTTTTGTAGAAAATGGTGATTTTTATGACTCATATTTTTGTTCATTAGACTGGTACTTAAACATAGTTGTTTTATTGCTACAGCCTAATGGATAGTTTATGTTTAATCTTGAATATATTTAAACTTCAACTATCTCAATATAAAAAGTAGCTTTTCTAGCAGCACTTCGACCATACTTACTAAAGAAAACTGCAAGGAGACGTTACAGTAATCTCACTGATGAAAAATTTTTCTTAATCTTTTTGGAACTTTACCCTTTGTGAAGATCTATATGGATATGATGGATACTATCCGGTATCTCCTGACTTACTATAAGAGCTAAATTAAGTAGTTTGGAGGAATTTTGATCCATTTGACAAAGTTAATTCAATGTATTGCTTGAAATATTTTAAAATGAGTGACCTTTAATGTAGTTTACTTTCGTTGGACAGCATAAAGAAATATTGCCACTTTCTATCACAGGATTTTTCTGTATCAAGTAATTTTCTTCTTTCACCAAAAAGAGGAAGGAAATTGTTTCCCATTCTGTTATTGAGGTTCCTTCTCAGTGATAGCAGCAGGTGTTTCCTGTCTAACATGTTTTAATCTTTTACCACAGTGTAGACAGTGCTGTTGATCTTTGGGAAGGCTCTAATGAATCTATCTCCTGCCCTTGTTTCTCAAGTCTGAGTGGCAGCCTCTGTAGTTTTTTAAATAGCTGAATAACAAGGAACTCAAGAAAAGTGACGTAGATTTCAAATACATGTTGAATGGGGGACTCAGTAAATCTACTTTTCAGAAGCTTGATGCAGCATGCACACCCGTATGTGATGCCATCTTGGTTATCATTTTGAGTATCTTGCTTAGAAACATTGCGTCTGTATCTGCCTTTACAGGTTTTCTTGAGTCTGTAAGAATGGGGTGACTCGTGTATGAATGAACTCTAATATTTGTGTATATATTCATCAAATTGGAATGCTGAAATCTCCATTTTTCATATAGCTACCCCTTTTCTCTGAAAAGCATGAAAGCTGGGTTGAAATAATATTTCTGAATGGTAGAAATTCCCTAATAATGCCTGGAATATGTTCAGAAATTTTTCAAGTCCTTGTTTCAAGCTTTTTGTGGACACGTTTGAAGTCTTTTTAAGTCTGTGATCCTGATTGCAAGTAAACATGAAGAATGCTTATATTGATTGGAGAGAAGGGGGGAAAAAAAAAAGGGAAAAGCTGTTGTGACCTGTATATTAGTGGATCCTGAGCTGCAAAAGAAGCAGGGCCTCTTTCTCCAGCTGATTTGAGCACATGTGCTACAGCTCTCTGTAGTTACAACTCTCTGACATTACATTGGCTTCTGTGGAGAGCCTGCAAGCTCATTGCTTGTGGGTCCCTTTCCATAGTGATATTTCTTCTGTGTCCCAATCACAGTATATTGGGTCACAGCAGGACTCTGCTCAGTCTTGCAGTGCAGGTTTACTGAGAATTCAGGTGATTTGTCCACAGTCTTTTTCCCTTTTCAGTTAAATGTGAAGCAAAGCTTTTCCCCCTCATTTTTCTGTAAAAGTCTTGCACGGTCTAATGCGACTGAGCAGTCTGAGATGCTGAAATGAAATGAGGACCATTTGTTGGATCTAAGCCTGCAGACGGGCAAGGCTATCTGTAGGGTTTCAACCTTAGAAAAATATTTTTTGCTTAAGAGAAAGTGCTCTTGATTAAAAAGTCAACCTTTAACACTCTCACCTTTTGTAATACAGTTCATAGATAAACTCAGAGACACAAGTCTCTGAAACGTATCTGAGTGCAAGGGAGATGTGTGTCCCTCTTGTGCAGAGCTTTTTGTAATGTCCTGCTCTGCAGATCAAGGCCACAATAACTCATACAAGATCTTGGTCTTTTAGTATAGCTGATGAGTTAAGGATGGATTTTTATTTATTTTTATCCAGGGGCTGCGTGCAGCTGCCCTGGAATGCTGCTGAAGATTTGCCATTCAAAAAGATTCTAGCATTTCATAGCTCATCTGAAAAGTAATAACAAATTAAGCAAATACTTAATACCATCAGGCTTTTCAAAAGCACTTGTATCATTATTTGTAGCAGAAACTTTGTTTAGCTGCTCAGTGGAAAATATACCAGAAAGTTTATACTGGTGGTTTTGGAACTGTTTTAACAAGTAGATTTAGAATTTTTTTTTTTTTTTTTTTTTTCCCTGACCACTGTGTATCTTCCTGCACTTCTCCACTGGGATGAGTTTGAGACACACGTGCAAAGGAGATCAGAGAAATTATAGCAAAGAAGGCTAAAACACATCATTGAATTTGCTTCATTTCCTCATAAGGTTGTACATCTATGTGATCATCTGCTTTTGAGGGGTCAAATTCTTTAGGACTTACTCTAAGAGCTGTATTTCTTTTTCCAAGTAATTAATTTGATCTAAATTTCTATTACATATTATTTGGGATATTTGAGCTTTGCAAACAGCTAAGGGAAGAAAAAAAGACAGTGGCTTCACAAACACCATAGGAGAATTTGTCATTCACTTTGTGTTGGCAGCTATTCCCAAAGGTGCCTCTTGATAAAGACACTGGAACTGGCTGGTATTTGACATCCCCATGTGCCATTTTTTAAAATTTTTCCCCAGTGAACTGCTCTGCTCTTGTTAATCAAGAAATAAAAACCCATCACCCTGTTTACACCATGGTGAAAAGGGACAGCAAATAGACATCTCCTTCTAATTGACTCCTGGTTTGTGCTCACATCTTCTGATCGTCTTTCTGGGGAGACTATCCATGTCTTCCCTAGTTCCCTTTCCTCAATTCTGGGATCTCGTAGTTACAACTGTGCAAGAGGAAGAAAGTCTTAAGTATTCTTTAATTCTCTTAAAGGCTCATGTTCAGGCATGTCTAGAAGACAATATTTTAAACTTTTAAAATGTGTTTTAATTTCTAAAGTTTTTCCTCTGCTGCTCTGCTTAGATAAACTTTGCCTTAATTTTGATACCATTAGTAACATAGGAAATACAGGGAGGGGAGGGAAGGCATTTAATGGCAGTTGAGGTTCCAGTAGCTTTCACTGAGAGCAGACTTCTCTGAAAATCTGCCACAACATGTTAATTTTCTACTCTAGGCAATAATTTGGGGATCATCTTATGTAGTGAAAACACATGGATCAGATTTACTGCTTTTCTCCTTTTAGGAACTCATACAGAGCAGTTTGTGTTTCCAGTGTTTTTGTGGAAACATATTCTTAAATTACATTTTACATTCTTTTAAAAAGCATACCAGTATACTGTAATTCATAGACAGGTTCTAACCTTTTTACACTTCTCATGCATTTCCTCTTTTCAAATGAAATCCTACATTTTTCTCTTTCATCCTGAAGCATCTGACAGTGCATCTGCAAAGAGGCATTCCATGTTTTTTTCCCCCTGTGGACAGATTAGTTATGCCCAGTGAATTAACAGCATTCTTCCTTACCACTGGATGAGTTTACAGATCTGTCTAATGTAAACACGGAGCTAATTCAGACCAGGTTTTTAAAAGACTAGATACCGTTTTCAAAGGAATATTGCACAATATATCTGTTGTGAGGTCATGTCTTGCACCGAACACTGCATTTCGGAGCTGCATTGACCATACAATCAGTGCGAGCCATGGGTACGAATAAAGATGTGACCTCTTTTTCTTTGTTTTCTGCACTTTCTCCTGACAGCTTGACAAATTGTAGCTTTTGGGACACCCCAGTAGTTGATGAGTCATTTACGGTTAAAAATAGAATTCCTTGCAGCAAGGACACCCATTCTGCTTTTGACGCATATGTCGCTTCTGACAGAGTCACAGGGCCAACTATGCCATGTTAATTAAGCAAGTGGAAGTAAAGGCTCTTTCTTCAGTAAATAGCAGAGCTGGAACCTGACAACACTGAAAAAAGAAAAGGGAAATCCCATGCACGCAAATGCTTTCATGTAGAACAAATTTTTGGCACATGGGTAGGCTGTTAACCTGTGAAATGCTATTTTCAGTTCAATTGTGAATGTACATCTAGAACTGTAAATTTAACTGTATCAGTAGTCCTCAGGAACCATTTATAAACCTGTGCATTTGAAATCCAGGTAGTATTTTTGTGTAAAATGTGTTATACAAGAGCTTATTTATGGTTTTGCTGCATGATAGCACAAGTTCTGTCCACAGTTAAAACACTCTGGCACCCTCTCCTACTGCCCAGAGCTGCTCCTTTCCTAGTCTTGTGGTTGTTTAATAGCTTAAGTGATAAAACAAATTCTGTATTTATTT
Source organism: Nothocercus nigrocapillus (assembly GCA_013398345.1). Classification (NCBI taxonomy): domain Eukaryota; kingdom Metazoa; phylum Chordata; class Aves; order Tinamiformes; family Tinamidae; genus Nothocercus; species Nothocercus nigrocapillus. The sequence continues at coordinate 4,274,438 of WBNA01000040.1, forward strand.
AAGGCTCTTGCTGATCTGTATTTTTTGCTTATTTTTTTAAAGCTATGAGAAAAACATCATATGTGCACTGTATGCTGTATGTACTACAATGAATCCTGTAGTGGCTGGACTTCCTTTTTTTTTTCCCTCTGTATGTTGCTGGATTTTCAAATTAACGAACAACATCCTTTACCTTTGCATTGAATAAATGGTTAGCTGTATTCAGGATAACATGATAGCACCCTATGTAAACCTAATTGAGACAAGGGCATAAAATATAAATGTGATTACATAAAAAATATATATTTTTTAGTATTAAAAATATCAACTTGTTGCTCTGTCATCTGTCTTGCGCACTGTGGCACCTGTACATCTTCTTGCACCTCGTACAATTACAGGAGCAAGGTAAATAATGTTTTTGAGCGAAGTTATTAGCTTGTAACATACATATGCATCTAGTACAGGTCAGAATTTTTTGGCCTCCAAAATGAGAGAGGGCCAGGCTCTTCTGCAGAACATTTTGACAGTATATTTAAAATAGCTCTCACATAACTTTTTTATTTTTTTTTATTGGTGGTGAAGATTTTTTCTTACAAGATGTGCACCTCAATAAACATTATAAACGTAAACAAAAATAGGGTATTCTGTGCCAGGTGGTTTGTGATATTCAGAAAATAATTCTTAAAATTCAGAAACTTGCAGAAGCTGCTAGAAACAACATGAATACGCAAAGGATTTGTTAAGCAATGAAAGTTTAATTCTGCTTCATAATAGCCCTCAATGATCTTTCACACACTGTTTGTGTTCTTGTTACTCTTTTGGATTTAATGTTTACTCAAAACAAGGAGTATTTCTCTTCCCACATCTAATTAATTAAATCTCTATTACTTCTCTATTAAAAAAAAAACATTTTTCAATAATGTTTAAGCAGAAGGATAATATTATCTTGTCTATATAAAATATATTTTTGATGTTTGCCATATTAAATATAAGGTTCACTGAGTAAAGGGCCACTTCTATATCTAAACTGAATACTAGTGAAAACACCCTTAGATGATTTAGAGAAAAAAAAAAAATAGTATTTAAGTCCACCATTAGGACATAAATATTAACTGTAAATTCATGTAATTACATCTAATGCATAAAGATTATGTATATATACTTTATATTTAGACAAGAAAATGGTGGAATATTGTCCTAAGATCTATACCCTCAGTGTGTGGTCTCTTCAGCCCTTGTTTATGAGATGACACTTTTTCTTTTTTCCCATAAATTGACACTAAAACAATTATAGTTATAGGACATGATGAAATTTAAATGTGTGGGACGTTGGCCTGCAGAAATCTTCCTATGAAAGCTGTGGTTCATAGAGGAGTGAGAGAATCTGCTCGTAAAGGTAAAGCCTCAGAAGAGAAGGTCTTTTAGCTCAGTTATTGAGCTGTCAATTTATTGAAACAATCACAAATTTTTTTATGCTCAAAAATTTTTTTGAGCATAATGTTTCTGAATAATATTATTTGCCCCATGATAGTTTAGTTTTAGACTAAACTTTTCTCACATTCTATTTGAAATGTGCATTATTGAGAGGGACAGGTATTACTTTTTCATGAGTGAAATTTGGGTGAGAAATAACTAGCATCAGGAAGTTTGTACCAGGCTAGAGAAAAAATAATGTAAATCTGATACTCTGAGAACACCAGATAATCACGGGTTCTGTACACAGTCCCATAATACTTTACAGGCATGTAACAGAACCAGTAAATTAGGGATATTACAAACATTCTTCTATGGCAAAAAACATATCAAGGGAGAGGGGAGAAGACAATGGAACAGCAGCAGAAAAAATTGAATTCAAGTAACTTGTCTCAAAAATAATTTCTATCACAATATTGGGAAATTCTTCAAACCATTAATTCTAGCTGAAACATTAGGTGAAATTGAGTTTATTGTTTAGTGATTTAAAATCTTTTTTTGAAGCAGAAATAAAGCTAAGAATTAAATTAGTCCTGGCTGCTACTTCTGACTGCTTATGTTTTACCCTCATGTGTTTATGGAGCTATTGTGGTGCCTTAGGTAAAGGAGTTCTTAAATACTTTTTTTTTTTTTTTTTTTTTTTTTTTTTTTTTAATAATACAGTTATAGGCTGGGAAGAAGACTAAGTTCTCTTATGAACTAACACACACGTTTTTAGAATTTAAGACTGAGGGCTGCTTGTGAATGCTTCATCTTATCTTTTAATAGGGCATTTCCCCCATTCCCCAAAGAAATCAGTATCAAAGAAATATCTTTTCTCTAGGAAGATATTCAGACTTCCTCTCAAAGATGGGATGTGATGCAAAACCTTCCATTTACCTAGAGAAAAAAATAATAGTCCCATGGCACAGATGACAATGTTAAATTCCTAACTAGAATTTATAGCAAGGCATTTTAGATTGTATACTAATGGTGCTTAGATTTTTAGAGCAATGGGTAGTCCTCTGTCATTCCACGAAGAAAAATGGTTTTTGTGTTTTTTTCTGTTAAAATCCTCATTAAAGGATTGTCCACAGTTTACAGGCTATTCGTAAACATCAAATATATAGCAATATTTTTAATGCTAGTTCATAGTCAAATAATCGTACAAAATATTGGTAGAATCAGGATATTTTTTATTGTTTGACTCCATAATCAGTAAATATTTCATCTTTTTATTAAACTGTAGAAAGATAAATATCATTTCTTACAGGTCATCACGGAATATAATATGGGACATGGACTCGGTGAATATAAACAGTATTGTTTGGAATATGCATGTTTTTCAAACACTGTTGCTAAGTCACAGGATTGCGAACACTGACAGGATATATTTTCCAGGACATAAATGGAAATGAGTCTATATTCCACTTAAACTACTGAATTCCTCAAGGAGGTGTGGGGGAGCTTGTTTCTGTTTTCTGCCAACCTAATATCCTAGACAAAGATGTGTAGGATTATCTAGCTGTGAAACAAAGTTTGAGAGCTTTTTATGCAGTGATCCTATTATTAGGTAGGCTTGGTAGCGCTGAAATGGAACAGTAGAATGCAGAAGGAATACGTGATTCTCAAAATAGTTTAGAGAGCGATTATCAGAAAGCTTGGTTACTTACAGTTCAACATAGAATAGAACTTCAACATTAAAATTGCTTTTTTTTCTCCAAAAAGTGCAATTTTTCTGTCTTACCATCCAGAAACCAAGTGAGATTTTCAAATTAGTCTGTATTTCTGTCTTGCAGTTGCCAGTAATAGTGAAGTTTTCATGGCTAATTTTTAAATCAGATTTGGATAACTTGTATTGCCAGAATATAGATAAAATCACCAGCTTTACTCTCCTGCATACTTACTGCTGACCTTGTCCGTGCAACAAATAGCATGGAGAGAGAACACGTAGTGGAAGACAGAGAGATTGAAAAGGTTCTGTCTTTAAAGTAGCTTATGATTATGATAGTCTGTCTTTTTTGTTTCTATTTTTTATTTTTTTTTAGCATATTGCAAATGATCCATTCACAAACCAGATCTGGTTTTGGTTCACCTCTTAAGTGAAGGTAAAGGGAAGCTGAATTGAATTTTCTATCGTTTTGTGTTTCTTTTCAGTTTAAAATGATTCAAAGACTGAGCTTTACCATCTTCTCAATGCAAAAAGTTTTTGCAGTTTCTCTTTTTTTTAATTCTGCTTTATCATAGCACCTTTATATTCAGTGTCAGTGAGTTTAGTAGTACATGTGTAAAGAAGGCCAGCACTACATGGAATGCAAATTCCCTTCCTGCAAAGATCTTTGGCATTTGTTCCAGAGACAACAGAGTACAGCAGATTCACTAGACCAAAGGAGAGGAGCAGAACTGGATAAGCATCCTAGGATTAGTGGGATTTTAGAGGAAGCAGGGAATTTAGGAGAAAGTCCATTTAATTCTTCTCCCATACAGGTATGAGTTTGGACTAACTTTATTGAAGACAAAAAGTTTAATAGGGTGCAAATACAGTAAGTGAAGAATTAATCAGATTCCAAAGGCTGCCCTTTTGAGCAATGTTTATCAGAATGAGAAATTCCTTCTCTATAAATAATTAAAAAAGCAAATGTGAAAACAAAGACAAAATCTACATTAGCCAGCAGTATTGTCCAAAAAGAGGAGTAGTAGTAGTAGTACTGTAGACTAGAACAGATGGTGCAAAGGCTCCTGTGTCTGTACTGCACCCTTCAAGGGGGGTTATTTCGGTCAGCTTGTGTGGACTTGAAGGCTCCTTGGCATTGGAGGGTGTCCTTCTGGAGCACATCTTCCTGCTGGGTTTTATCCAAAATGAATCTACGTTGTGTCTTGACAGCACGCTGCAATGCAAACGAAATTCAGGAAGAACATGGTCAGGGGATTAGCTTCAGGAGAGTATTTTTGATCCGAAGTGTGTGTACATATACTCTAAAGAGCTTCCAGACCCTGCCTATTGAAAGGCTAGCAGAAGCCACTGAGAAAAAGATAAATATTGGCAAGATAGAAGAAAGTGTTTTTAAACACATCTTGTTAAGTATGGTGAAAATCAGGAGACTTTGTTACCAGTATTTGTTCTTGTTGGCTCCTGCACGTATGTCTTTGACAATAGAGTCGACAGCTATTATTCATCACTGTTATAGGAAACAGTGGTTTCTGTTAATACAGATTTGTAAACTTTTTTGTTTGTTTGTATTTTCAAGGTTTTTATTCCCTGATTTTTATTTCATGGATCAAAGTTATTGCTTTTACTTTAAGACCATATGACGTAATTTCAACACTGAGCCACAAAACAGCACCGTATCACTTGAAATTAAGGCCACTTTTGCTGAACTGATACTCCCAAGTTATCCTAATCTACTCAGTAGGATATTGTAGATGGTATGATATTGACCCTGTTTTCCTGTTCTCACCACAGTAGTGAATGACTTAAAATCTGGATCTGGATTGTATTTTAACTGTCTCACAAACTTTTATTGCTACCATGTGTAAGCTGCTTACATCCTGATCTTCCAAGACACCAAGTATCTGCACCTGACTTCACTTATTGAGAGGTTGGCAGGATTTTGCTGATGCATATTTTTCAGATGGCAACTGGGAAGTAGAGCAAACATGAAAATTAGGTTAGGACACCCAATCTGTTGGTAACAGCTGATAACATCTAAACTGTTTAGATACCTAAACTTTGTGTCTTGGTCTTGATGTGTGATCTCAGAGCTGAAAAACTCCTAATTTCTGGATGTTGCTTTCTCTAATGTAGTGCAAGCTATACTTAGAATGGCAGCTTAAGGAGAAGCAAAAAATCATTGAGGTTAGATTGGGCTCAAGATCATCAGGTTTGACACCTGCTCAGGCCGAGACAGCTAGAGCAGGTGGCCTGGAACTGTGCACAGATGGGTTTTGATCATCAACAAGGACAGAGAATCCACAAGTTCTCTGGTCAAACTGCTCCAGTGTTCTCCCAGGCTCACAGTCAAAATGTTTTTTTTTTTCATGTTTGTACAGAATTATCTGTTTTTCAAGTTGTATCTGTTTCTTTTTGTCCTATCACTGGGTACCACCGAGAAGAGTCTGGACCTGTTGTCTTTATTCCCTTCCATCAGGTATTTGTCAGATCTCCATGAACCTGCCCTTTGTCAGGCTGAGCAGGCCCAGCTCTCTCAGCCTCTCCTTGTACGAGAGATGTTCCAGTCCCTTAATTGTTACACTGGCCCTTAGCTGGACTTGGCCTGGTAGCTCCTGGTCTCTCCTGCGCCAGGGAGCCCCGAAGAGACACAGCCCTCCTTGTGTGGAGCGCTTCACCAGTGCTCGCTAGGAGTAGTTCCTCTAGTTTGAGGGGTTTTGTAATAAAAAATAGAAAGGTATACTGCAATTAGGAAACTGCAGTTAGGAAATATTGATATAGGTGCAACAATATTTGTGGTTTGGAATTTTTATAATACACAAAATAAGAGAACAAAAAGTAAATGTGTTTTTTTTTTTTTTTCTCCTTTTTAATCTGGAATATGTAATGTGAGTCAGCAAGACCCAAGTTCCCTTTTCTTTGCTTACTCAGAGACTAATAACGTTGGGATTTCCCAAAGAGCAGAAGGGAACGTAGTGCAAACTCCCCATCCTGACTCAGTGTACAGACCCAGGCTCACTTCCTTTTCTGCCTTTTTTTAGTGGTATGGAACTTTCTTGATTTCAGTCTCAAAGACAATTAATAAAAATATTTGAGATTAAGATGTTAAAGCAAGTCTCCTTCTATAAAGAAGCAACGGAGTTAAAATTTCCAGGGTCCAGCTATGTCTGGCATATGTTACCTACTGCAAAATTAATCAATTTTATTAGGTAAATTACAGCAGATTGATTGTACAGTATAATTTATATGAATGAGATCTGTGGCAGAATAGAGTAAGATAATATCTCATCAGAAACATATCTATCATTTACATGTTCACCTATAGCTCTCACATCTTATTTACAGACGTATGTAATATCAATAGCAATGGTGAACAGACAGCTGGCAAATGTTCATGGCATAATCCAAAAGTTTTCAGTGACAACATGATAATGAACTGTTTGCAACAGTTATCTCAGACATCTTACACTGATGACAATTTGTTATTTGAAATTAAGAAATTAATCACATCTGCTAGAATGACTTAAGGGAATCTTAACCACACTCAATTTTTCATGGCCGATCTTGCAGAGATATGAAACTGCCTTTTTCTGGTTTCAACCTAGAAGACCTATTCATGCCTTAATAATTAGCATCTAGACCATGTGCTATTTTTCATATGGTTCTATCATGCTAAAAAAAAAATCACATAGTGTGCCTTATCACATTTTTACTGAGTATTTTTCCCCTATGTGCTTAACTCTGTAAGTTTAATGTGCAGTATCTCCCTCTGTACAAACACTGTATTGTTCAGACTGAAAAGAATACGAAAATAAAACAAATTTGTAATATTTAGTTAAGTCTAAAGTTAAGACAAATAGTTTGTTCATGATCCCCATTGTTTATGAGCTGATATATATAATTGTTCAAATGCTTAAAAGCAGTTTGGTTTGATTTGCTCTTTACATCCTTAGGATGCTACATGCAGCCTTAGAGCTCCTCAGGAGAGGCCACAGCAGCTTGGATTCACTCCAAAGCTGGGACAAATGTTGTTTATGCATCTGTGTTTCCCAAGAGGTGCTTCTGTGGAAACTCGCATTTAAGTCGCAGTCACGATGGCAGAGACCCTCCTTGGCCCTGTCTGAGTGCGAGGCCTACGCTAGCTCCTCACGGACTTGGCCGGCCTCCACCCCAGCCTCCTGCACCTCTCTTGGGCCTCTGACAGCTGGGTCCAGATGTGCTGCCACATCATTGCCCTTTGCCTGACTTGTGTGCGTGCAAGTCAAAAGGCAACTGCGTTGTGCTTCATTTTGCCAAAACCACATTCAGCTTTGTGCATTTTAGAGATCTTCTGTGGGGTAGAATCAGGTAAATTCTTCTGGATAACATGAAAAATATTTTATTTTCCAGTTTATTAAAGCTCTATTTTTAGTAGCCAGGTAATACTGAATTTCCAAGAAGTAGTGAAAAGGGTAGAAGTCTCTTTCTAATAGCCTAAAATGAGCTCTTGAGTTCCAGGAATCCTCTGCACCCTGTGGCCAATGTGCCGCTGGGCAGGAGTGCAGTTTGGGCATCAGGTCCAGGGTAGGTGTTGCTGAGCCCAGCAGCATGTAGCTGCTCTGGACTGGTGTTTTATATATATT